>JACEGR010005040.1:0-78557 GCA_014170235.1 Listronotus bonariensis | reverse complement strand
TGTATACTTCATGTAATATTTTCGAAGAGCTCTTTAAAAGTTCTTTTTAATGTTGATATATTATACAGAGTGCTTTATTTAAAAAAAATATTTAATTTGTTTTCTACCTTGTATAATATCACCAGTGTCACCATTAAAATGATATTTTAAAAAGCTTTAAAATAACACCATATTAGGTACCTCATCATTAGTTTCGGAAATGTTGTCATCCAAATCAAGTATTCAGGTAATTTTTAAAGTACTGCCATTTTGTATTTAGTTAAGTTAAGGTATTGACTTTAAATTCTAAGGTTATAAAGTACTCGTCAGGAGCTTTAAAAATAAATTTAAGAAAGTTTTAGGCCTTTGAATAAGGAATAAAAAACAGATTGGCCAGGTTCATTTCTTGACCGGTTTATTTTCTTTTTAAGTATAAATTATAATTAATTATTAGTCAGTGATTAATCAAAAAACCTATTTTAAGTATTCTTTGTTAATCCATTAATTATGTTCGCTTAGATCTTTTAATGTCCCACTGTGCAGCGCTTAATTTGAACTATGTATAGTACCTACTTTAATCTGGTAAATAAATCTTGCTAACTAAACTGTTTTAAAAGCCGACCATTTGTTATTTTTAAATTAAATAAATTTTCTTTAATACATTTATCGCAATGATTACTAGTAACTTAGGATTTCTTATTTACTTTAAATTTTTAAAACCTATTTGGTGTAAAAATAATTTTAAATTTTTCTTCGATTAATCACAGGCCCAAATGACGTCTTTATTAAATTTTTTTAGCAATGCTGCAATGTTTTATGCTAAAAATTTAAGAGCCAATGGAAAAATATAGATTACCCTCGTTTTAGACTAAGCCGGATTCGCCGAACAGAGTGATACAAAATTATATGAAGCATTTAAGTTTGCTGACGGATTCTTAATATGAGAAAGGTCTCAAAAACTCCATACACTCCGATATCGTCGGTCCGTCGCCCGGCTTCCGACTTCCCATAATGTGAAAAGGCAGTTAGAGTTATATTTTGTTTTTCTAAAATTGCACAAGCAATAAATGCTGATAATTATGCCGGGCATACACACTCAGTCGACCTGACAGGTATAAGCCACGTTTCACACTAAGCCGAACTCGCCAGACAGAGTAATACGAATTCTACGTAAAAATCCATATAACCCTCCTATTTCCGTTTTTTTTCTGTCTCTAATATCAAGCAAGTTACAAAAGTTACAATTGTCTGTCCAAATTGTCAAAATTTGAAAAACACTTTGTACCTCCAAAATGAATCAAAGGTTGCCATGTTTTACTTTCACAACAAAATTTGTTTCAAAAATCAAAATCAAGATTGGGCAAACATATTTGTTCTATCTCGTTTTAGTTTACGCTATACGCTGCAAGGTGAACGAAAACGCGCCACCTTGTACCACTATTGTATTTTCTAGTCTCCATAAAAATAGATAAAACGTCGTTGGGCACAAATGTAAAAATTTGTATCAATTTCGTTCTTAAGTTAAACTTATTTTCGTTGGTTTTATATGGGATAAAAAAGTTTTGGAACTAAAGTAGCAGAACAAATTGCTATGTTAGTGCTTACTATATTTTATATTTTTATTTTTTGTTAAGAGTGAAATCCGGGAAATTACTTGTTGGTTGCTAACATAAGGGTTTTATGTGGTAAATGTAAATACGCCGTATTTAACCTATGTGGTAAGTTGCATGGTGCGTATTTAATGTATCACTGGTTAACAACCGCTTGACGTAACACAAATATTTCTTTTTGGGTATTAATACCGCAGCCAACAGCATTTTCCTCACCTGCTGACTTAGTGCGTTTTATTTTAATATTTTGTTGTTGCGTTTCTTATTTTTTATAATTTTTATATAACTAAATTAAACTCATCAAAATTTAGCCGGTTTATTTTATCTTAATAAATTGGCAAAAAATATTGGTTGTATTTACAAAAATTACCCAATTTTTTGTTGTCAGAACTAACTGCAACAACCTCTAGCAAAATATCACAAACAAATGTCATAGTGCACTAGAAAAGTTTAAAAAGCATCCGATAGAGGCGCTTAGTCCATTTATTGTTGTTATTAACCGACTTCAAAAAAAAAAAACAGGTTATCAATTCGCCAGTATGTTTTTTTTCTTTATTAGACATAAAAGCCCTTATTTCAATGATTTTGCGCCTGGTCTAAATAACTACTTTCGAATAACCCCTGTAATTTCTTTATCAACCACATTTTTATTAAAACTGCAAAAACGTCCTAAGGTGATAGTTTTGTAAATACACTTATGTGGTAAAAATATTCTTCTATTTTGTAAATTTCGGTAAAATTAATTTTGGTCAAAAGTGTGACAAATTTTAACACCCTCTATAACGGAGTTGTAGCAACGGTTAAAGAATTGGGCACAAATAGCTTAAGGTTAATAAAATTTCTTCTTAAGAGACAAAAAGATCAAAAATTAATATAAATTTAAGAAAGTTTTATTCCTTTGAATAAGGAATAAAAAACAGGTTGGCCAGGTTCATTTCTTTACCGGTTTATTTTATTTTTAAGTAAAAATTATAATTAATTTTTAGTCAGTTATTAATCAAAAGAACCTATTTTAAGTATTCTTTGTTAATCTATAAATTATGTTCGCTTAGATCTAGCAGAACAAATTGCTATGTTAGTGCTTACTATATTTTATATTTTTTATTTTTTGTTAAGAGTGAAATCCGGGAAATTACTTGTATGTAGTCCTTGTCCTTAGTTTAATTAGTTAAACATACAATATGTCCGCCTAAGTTGTCTACATATAAAAAACTTTTTATTATTAATTTTACGACAAAAAATGCTGTATGGCTAAATCCCAGAGTCCAATTACATTTTTTTTGTGGTATAAAGGGGATCTTAAAAAATATAAATGTTTTTCAAGATAAAAGTACTGCTATTTTTGAAATTATTAAAAATTATTATACAGGTTGCGTTTCTTAAAACTTACACTAGCTATATTTTCTAAGCCACGACAAATATAAAAAAATAAAAATACTATAAATACCTAGAATAAAAAAGTATACATTTTGGGAATTTTTAAAATATACATTTTTGGAATTTTAAAATAAGTATACATTTTAAATAGGTTACTTAACATTGGGAATTTTCCTAAATACAATACAAACAAGGTTTTAAACCAGTAAAATTATAAACTAATAATTTTAAAAATTTAACAATTTTCTAGACCATACTTAAACAATAACAAGGTCAACCTACAAATTCTATAATTTAAACACAAGATAATTTGGAAGGAAATGAATAGAAGAAGAAGCAAGGGTAGTAGAAAGTAGAAGTGAAGTCAAGAAAAAGTTAAAGTTTTAGTTAGGCCTGTACGGGCTCCCCCTAGTTCCAGGGGGATGTCCGTACTAAGTTAAGTTAGTTTATTTGAAAAAATACAAAGTTAGTTTTTATTGTACACCGGTCTCATAGTCCCAGAAGATAGTTCCATATGGTAGATTTGCCCCAGTGACGTAAAGTGGCCCTTTGTATTTTAAATTAAACGTCACAATACCGTTTCAATAATACCTCCGGGGAACATAAATGACTTATTTTTTTAAACACCTTTATCAACCCCTTTAACTGCACCCCTAGTCACTTTAAAATCTTAAATGGCAACACCTCTTTTATGGCAACACCTCTTTTGTGGCACCTCCCTGGAAAGTTTATGAAAAATGCTTTTGTTGGTCATAAAAAAGTTGTGAGTGAAATTAAATACAACCCATAAAAATTTAAGAAAAAACATACTTTATTATTCATAAAGAGTGCCAGAAAATATTCAATTAAATCAATAGATTTTTTTTGTTAATAAATTAAAATATTACTCCCTGTAGAGCTCCTATAAGAAGTTCTGGTTAGCCGTGCTTGTTGCTGCTCCGGTAAGATCGGCAGCGTCGATCACCGGACTTAAGCATTAGGGAGCGCGGACATAACTTGGATGGATGACAGCGTGACCGCTGGTTTGGCTGGCGGCACTCGGTGTTAACGGACGAACCCAGCAGCAATCATCCAAATTATGAAATGAATGACGTCCGAATGGAAAGGAGTAGGGTCAAGGCACAATGAGCCTCTAGGCTGCAGCGTACCACCTAGGGGGACGATGGTCGGAGCTAGGTAGAAGACCCCAAATGGGAAAAAATAAAGTTCTGGTTAGTTCTCTTGCATAAGCAATCAACAGTTAAGACCAGTTGTTATTACGTTTTCTTTTTTGACAAAAAGAAAACTAACCAGAACTAATCAGAACTTTTTATGGGGACAGGTTAACTCTGCAGGGACTATTATTTTAATTTATTAACAATTTTTAAATAATCTAATTTTGTTTGAATTTGACATTTTTTGGCACTCTTTATGAATAATAAAGTATGATATTCCTAAAATTTAAGGGCAGTATTTGATTTTTACCCTACTTTTTTATGACCAACGACAGCATTTTTCATAAGCTTTCTTGAGAGGTGCGGCATAAGGGGTGTTACCATTTAAGATTTTAAAGTGACTGGGGTTGATAGAGGTGTTTCGAAAAATACGTTATTTATATTTCTCTCGAGTATTATAGAAATACTATTTTTTTTTAATTTTCCGTGGTTTAAAGAACATAGCCATTGTAAGTGTTAAAAACGCACCCACGCGGAAAAACCTTTATTTTTTTTTTTTTAATTTTTATGCGTTATTAATGAACTTTTATATTTGTACAAGTTATTCTATTTAAGAAGAAAAACGGCATATTTTTGTACTATCTGCATATTTCCAAAAAAAAATACAATATAGCCAATCGATGTATTTTAGCTCAAAGAATTTAAAAATCGTAATAAAAACCCAATTGCATAAAAAACAAAAGAGTATGACCATAAATGTAGCGTTTTTTAAATGAAAAACCCTTTTTATTTTAACGTTTTTTGATTCTGTGGTCAATTCTTGGTGTTTTTAATAAGGAAACTATATGTTTATCTTTAACTATTTTTCAGTTATTGGGGTCACATTTGCTTTTTCGGCCTTTATTATCCAATTAAATAAGTACATCACTATATCACTATAAAAGTTAGTCAGTTAAAATTTATAACCTAAAAAAAAAATTGGCCTTTCCTCCGTAGCGCTTGTTTTGAGTGCCCGGTGCCTTACTTCACCACCCGAAATAAAATGTGATGACCGAAAAAAAACGACCATTTCCTTCTTTTTCGCGTCTATTTCATTCCAAAGCACTCACAGAGTCACCAAAAATCCCCACCTGACATAAACTTTTTAAAATCTCCGCTGTCATGGCGCCCTAGGCTGTAGCTTAGTCAGCCTAATGGTTAATACGGCACTAACCAAAGGTTAATATTAAAAATTAGCTTCGTTTTACCTGGGGTATAAAACCACTGGCCTAAAACCTTCCGGTAGAATTCGGCTTAAATTCTAATTAAATAATGCAATTCTGCCCTGTATCGCTACATATAAACCGGTAATGGCCAAATTTTAATTAAAGTTGCTATACTCTATCAAAATTTTTTAAATCCGGTGCCAACCGCCCGCATATAGGTGAATTGCTTTTATTTAATTTCAGTAAAACTATTTTTTCTGATCCGTACCGTCCGTCCGATGCCGACGTATGTGCGCGTTCCTTTATAGTACCCTTATTAAAAACACTAAGAATTGACCATAGAATCTGCAAATGAAATAATAAATAAGGTATTTCTTTACGGGAAATTTTAGAAATATGTAATTTCTTTCTTAAATAAATTACCCTCTATATTAGTAAATACTTATTTCCGAATTTGATATCTTAAGGCAGCTTAAAAACTGTTAAAACAAAGAAAAGTCACGGAAACGCTCTTTATCGCATAAAAAATTAAATAAAAAGTTTACCTACTTAAAAGTAGTAGTTAGTTATTCTAAACATTTTTTCATTTTTTCTTTTTAATAAATTCTAAATTTACAAAAATAACGTTACTTTTCTCTTTAGAAAATCATATTATTTAAAATACCTTGTATACCACTAAAAATAAATTATGGTCCTCCTATGGACTTTACAATAACACAAATGGACTGAAAATTTTGCTTCTTAGCAAAATAGGGTTCACGTCACGTTAAGAAATGTATTTTTTCTTTTGTACAGAAAACCCAAAACCTTAAAAAATGTAAAAATAGGCAAAGAAAAAACTGGCTTTACTTTAAATAATTTAGATAAAAAAAGATTTTTTAAAGTCAAATAAGCACTCAATATTTGTAATTTTACCTAAAATCAACAAAATTTTAGTTTAGTATTGCAATTTGTTTATTCATGTTTTACACCTTTTTTACGTAATTTACATGGTTTAATTAGCTGATATAATCAATGTCACGGCTGGTCAAATATTTTTTTGTCGTTGATGTCAGATTTTTTAAAAACTACTTTAAAAATTCGGGTAAAAAATTGTGTAAGTTACCTTTATGTACATACATTATTATTAAAAATTAAAATTATGTTGTTGCACCTGAAATGTGAGATGCTGTATGCTCATTCGATTTTAAAAATCTTTTCTGGTTAACACTTTGCTAAATTATTAAAAATAAAGGCAGTTTACTCCTTTTCTATTTTTACATTTAAGTCCCTGTACAAGAAAAAACATCGTATTTCTGAATGGTAGACAGTTTATATACAGTGGGAAAGACCATTTACCCGTGATGGAGTTGAGTGCGGTCAACCGTGAGGTGTTCACATGTTCACCCAAAACGCCGGCATTGGTGCGCTTTAAGAGTGGTTTTCACACGTTTAGTATTTCCACACTTGGTTTGCTAAAATAATAATTTTTTTCTCAATGACGGCTCCCTTAAATTTGCGCTTTTTGTTGATGTGTTTCAGGGTGCCACAGAGCTCGCACTGTGGCTCCCTTTTATACTTATTAATTGCTAATGATAATTAAACCTTTTAACCAATTTCCCTATGTTTGCTTATTACCTTAAGATTTTCAAAAAGTGTCTGACTGCGACAAATTACAGTCGGATTTGAATACATTTACACAGTGGTCAAAGGTAAACGGACTACTCCTAAATCCAGAAAAATGCCACTGCATAACGTTTGCCAAAATAAGAAACCCTATTCTTTATGACTATACTATAAATGGTCGCGCTCTTCAACGGGTAAATAAAATCAAGGATCTGGGAGTCTTATTTGACAGCTCCCTTGTCTTTTGATGGCCATCGGATGAGTATTCAGCAACGGGCCAGTAGCTGTTTAGGTTTTATTACTAGATTTGGTAAGGATTTTCTTGTCATGTTGGAGTATGCATGACATATTTGTTTCTTTTTTACAGAGTACACGATTTAGAGCGTATTCAGAACAAATTTTTAAGAACGTGCTCTTTAAGTTGGGAATGTAATTGAAGACCTCGGTGCAAACACCAGGTATGTCACATTATAGAAAGTTTTGGGAAATTAAAAAAGAAACTAAATATTTTATTTTTAAAATGTGGAAATTAAGCCATCATATTTAAGGGTATAGAGAAGGTAATAAAAACGTGGTTAATATGATATAACAAAAACACATAAACTCAAACTTTTATTTTTTTTTTTTTGTTGAAAATTTGGACTTACCTGGTTTTTGCTCCGAACATTATATTAAAATCATGGGCGCCGGCACAATGACTTTTAGAGGGGTGCAACATATTGTAAAGAACAAAAAAAGTGTTTCCCTGTGCCCATGACGTCACTTGACGCGAGACACACATTTTGATCCAGACAAGTCCCCACCTATGGGGTCATCCATTAATCACCTGTGGCTTGAACAGTGGGGGGTTCGGAAAAAATCACTAAGCGTCACTAGGGAAACGGGGGTGTAGGAGAGAAAAGACGTGTATTTATTTTTTTATTAAAAAGCTTGCAATTTTATAGTCTATCTGAATATTTTTATAACGGTTCTTAATTTTCTAGACTAAAATTAGATGAAACTTACTTTTATTTAAAGATAATATTGTAAAATAATAATAATAACAATAATATATTTTGTACCAAAAAATAGACGTGACTGGAAATGGGGAGGAGAGGTTAGTATAAAACTTCTCCAAGTAGGGTGGAGGGTCAAAATTTTGTTAAAAAGATATCACGTGATTAATGGACGTCCCCTATACAAAATTACCTTGGTGCATAAACCAGGTTTGTTTTGGACTTGCCTAATATATGCTACCAATACTTCACCTGGCAAGTGAAATTCAATGCTAGTTCACATAAGATGCGTTGTAGTTGGTTGTACTTACCTTATTTTAGTACCAAACGATGTGCAATGATATAAAATACTTAAAATATTGGAAAATTTTTATACATAGCTATAGATAGCTTAAAAGACAAAAGATCTTTCTTTATGAAATGTGCTTTTTGTTTAAGCTTATAAACGGTTTGGTTGACTGTGAGTAGTTGCTAAGCGAATTAAAATTTTTAAACTGCCACAGGACGCGATCAAAAATATTGTTTTACCCTAAATTTTATGGAACTAATTACGGCATGCATGATCTATTTTCAAGAATGCAGGGTAATTTTGACAGATTAGATCTTAATATACATGGGTCAATGAATAGACTTAGAATCAGCGACAGAAAAAAAAGATATTTTATTCCTATTAACAGCTACTAAAATGTGAATTTTCAAAAAATTACTTTTTTTTCCGTGGTTCTTTTTCCAAGACATACATACACGTAAGTAAAGGAAGATATTAATTTAAGAATATTTTATTATACATAACTTACGTTTTCAAATATTGTGACGTTACTATTTTGGCATACTACTTGACGTCACTGGGCAAATGTACCATATGGAACTATCTATTGGGACAATGAGACCGGTGGACCATCACAACTAACTTTACATTTTTCAAAAAACTAACTTAACTTATTTGACTCACTAAATTTAGTACGGGCATATCCCTAGGGATAGCCCGTACGGGCTTAACTCAAACTTTAACTTTATGCTTAACTTTACTAACTCGTTCTTATCTAATAATCAATCCCCGTCTTAAAATTTTGTTCTCTTTAAATATTAAATTTTTCAGTATTTGTTTTGCATTTCTAGGCTACTCGCTTGTTTAATGTTTTTGTTTTATTATTATAAGAGTAACCTAGAAAATTGTTTGATTCATACTTTTTAAACCTTGACACTTCACGTATTGTTTTATGTACCAAATTTCCCAATGTTAAGTAACCCAATTATATTTAAATTTCCCAAAAATGTATATTTTTAAAATTCCCAAAATGTATACTTTTTTATACTAGGTGTTCACATATGCCCCTTCCCTGAAAGCGTTGGACCCACAACGCTATTAGAAATGAGCCAAATTACTTTAAACCCTTTAAAAAATTTTAGCAATATTACCGAAATCGATAGTTCCATATAGCTTACAAATATTTAAAAATCTAACAATATTTTACCTATTATGTAAATAACCGTAAATAACCTTAACTTTTCGAAGTTTTTAAAAATATGAAAAAAGTTTTATCTAAAATTTTTTTCAATAAATGTAAACAAAAAAATGAACAAATAGCCTTTAATCCAAAAAATTATTAATTGACTTGACTTTTTTTCTAAGAAATAAAAGATTTGTCATTGATCAAAAGAAAAAAGTTAAATTTTTTCCATTGTTAACTGAATAATTTCTAAATTTGGGATTTTCTCCAAGTAGTTTTATTTAAATATAGTTGTAACGGTTAAGATTATTTTTTAGAGAAAAGTGGCCTAAATTCTATACCCCCTATATAAAACACTTTAAATACATAGTATTATTCCTCATTAATTTTATGTAGTAAACAAAACACCCGACTTGGTAAACAAAATATGATTCTTTAAAACTAGCTAGCTCAGCATTATTAGAAATGGTCTTGACCTTTCTCGGATATTATATATCATCAAAACAATGACCCTTTCATCACTTAATATTACATATACGGTGGGTTAAAAAAAGAGTTATTATCAAATTTTACTTTTAGGCTACTTTTCTCTGCATATTAAATCATTATTTTTATCAATATTATACTTTTTCTTTTTTTTTTTTTATCTTTGGACAGACCACGAAGGCTAAAAGCCTAAATACTAACGTACCGTGGGTGTCTTAAGCGAGGTAAGAGGGAGTTTGTTGACACGGGACTTAAATACTTGAAGATTTGGGGGAAGGAAAGACCTCCGCGGGCAGCAGGTTCCACAATCTAGAAACTCTAGGGATAAAAGAACGAACAAAGTGAGAAGTTCGGGGCCTGTCCAGTTGGACCGTATAGGGATGCATATGCGCGGAACCACGAGTTTCTCTGTTGGGAACCGTGAGTGGAGGAACTACACTGGTCAATTCTTCAGAGCAGAAGCCATGGAAGTACCTATAAAAAAGCGATAAATCGCCCACAGCCCGACGATGGGCAAGAGAGGGAAGCCTTTCTGTAAGTGAAGGATCATTAATGAGACGAACAGCTCTTCTTTGAATAGAATCAAGAATGCTCAGGGTTGTTGGGGACGCCATGCCCCAGATATGAGAACAATATTCCAAGGGAGGTCGGATTTGGGAAACATATAAAGTGTATAAATTAGAAGCGAAAAAATACTTTTTAGCTCGAAAGAGAAATCCAAGCTTTTTGAAGCTGCCGTGGCTATAGATACAATGTGTTTATGCCAGTTAAGGTTACTTTCAAATGTGACGCCCACGAGATTGAAGGTGTCTTTGCTCTGTAGAACTTGGCCGCTCATAAGTAGAGGATGAGTATTTGATGACTCTTTTCGCGACAAGGAACATGACTGTGTTTTGGATGCATTAAAATGGACGAGATTTTTGGCGCCCCAATCCAATATTAAATTAAGATCCTGAGAAAGAGATATCTGCATCGCTCTGCGTTTATTTTCCAAGTCAGGTTTAGTGATGGGTTTAGGAACCTGAAAACTGGAGTGAAGGGTACTATCGTCGGCGAAACTATGAATGGAATTAGTTGTGGACGAGAGAAGGTCGTTGATGTGAAGAAGAAACAATGTTGGTGCCAGAACTGAGCCCTGAGGGACTCCAGCCTTTATTTGGTGAAAGCTTGAAGAATGGCCGTCAACAATAACTGATATACGTCGATCAGATAGATAACTAGAGAGCCAAGTACAGAGTTTAGTTGAAAGACCATAGGAGGGAAGTTTATTAAGAAGTGCTGCATGCCAGACCTGGTCAAAAGCTTTGGATATATCAAGAGCAACGATCTGGGACTCACCTAGAAACTCAAGAGACTTATTCCAACTAATAAGTAAACAACAAAAAAAATACCATTAATTAAAAAAACATTACAGTTTTACCTAAACACTATACAAATACCATAATATTCTAGATTATCCATCTTTTGTTGAATTGTACTGTGTCCACCTTGCCTCCCTGTCCATGTTCTTGATGGTGCGTTCCATTGGCCATTTGTCCCGTACTTCTTCTCCACATACCATTGTCTGCCTTTCATTCCCATTTTCTTCTTCCACATCAGGTTACTGCAACTTCATGCCAATTTCCCCATATCCTGAGCTTTCTCAGGGCCGCTAGATAGTCTTGTACCCCACCATTCAAGACCATACTTCAGAGCTCTTCCCCATACTAGAGCTGCGGCTTCCAGTGCTAATGCAGCCTCATGCTGCTTCTGAACTCCGTCTTCACGACGTACCATACAACTTCGACACAAATAAATATATTTCCATATTCTTCTTTATCACTTCTGGCTAACACCATTTAGCCATATTTGAAAACTGAAGATATACCTTATCTTCCTTTTCTTGTAGCTACGCTGCTACCTCCTTGCAGCTACGCTACGCAACATATTTTTCCCCATCTTCGTCCTTTCACACACATTTCTTCTCCGGGGAACGGGACGCCTTTACCATATATATGGTATTTTCTTCCAAAAATAAACTGAGGGGTAGGAAGGGCGTATCATAAGCGACTTTTCCTATCGCTTCACAAAGGGCACTGGAACTAGGGCGGGCACAGCTTACCATAACCGACGTTTCACAAAGGTCACTGGGAACGGGGGCGCCTCCACCATATGTGACGTATAAAATTTTGGAATACCTATATATGGGTCACTTTACGTCACTGGGGCAAATGTACCATATGGAACTATCTATTGGGACAATGAGACCGGTGGACCATCACAACTAACTTTACATTTTTCAAAAAACTAACTTAACTTATTTGACTCACTAAATTTAGTACGGGCATATCCCTAGGGATAGCCCGTACGGGGCTTAACTCAAACTTTAACTTTATGCTTAACTTTACTAACTCGTTCTTATCTAATAATCAATCCCCGTCTTAAAATTTTGTTCTCTTTAAATATTAAATTTTTCAGTATTTGTTTTGCATTTCTAGGCTACTCGCTTGTTTAATGTTTTTGTTTTATTATTATAAGAGTAACCTAGAAAATTGTTTGATTCATACTTTTTAAACCTTGACACTTCACGTATTGTTTTATGTACCAAATTTCCCAATGTTAAGTAACCCAATTATATTTAAATTTCCCAAAAATGTATATTTTTAAAATTCCCAAAATGTATACTTTTTTATACTAGGTGTTCACAATATTAGGGAAATTAAAGCTACAACTTTAACGTATCACTTGTTATTTACTGTTATCAATAAATCCTACAGGGTGATCTTTTTTGTTAAAAAATAATAATAACGTTAAATCGCCCTGTATAATGTGCTGCTTTAAGGGAGGAATCTCATTTGTAAATAAATTATAACCTTATTTATTTCTAATATTTTATAATCACAAATTTGACTACTCCATTTCAACAGCGCAATATAAAGGGTGAAAAATTAATCGAGCATATGCGACACTTCTTTTAAGGAGTGTATTTAATAAGTTCCTTAAGAGTTTCCATAGTATTGCAAGGTATAATTGAAAACTTTGGAGCAAAAACCGGACGAGGTTCATTTTTGGGCAAAAATATCTTTTTCACGAAGTCGTATGCTTTACGAAGTCTTATGCTCTAAAGAATTTTTTCATAGAGTCCGAAGCACATTAACGTGTCTATAAGAATTTTGCACATAGCTGCCGACGTATTTTTAAGCAAAAAATTGAAAATTCCGGATTTATTTGATTGTTGCTTTAAAAATAAAAATTGGACATTTTGCCCCAAGGTCCTAAGTTGTCGTTTTATATACACCAGTCGACCAGTTTAAAACTTTTTATGTGAATAAATTTCTAACAGTATTACTAATTTTTTATCGATAATAAGTCGTCGTTTTTCTCATTACAAAAAAAGTGTTTTATACACGGCAAAAATTTTTGATTTTAGCTCTTGTATTCTTTCTCCCTTTTCTTCGCGTCGGGAGACAACACAACTTTGAGCTGAAATATAAATATTTTTTCCCATGTATAATAAATAACTACTTATTTAATAAATAATTAAGTATATCCTAAAAAAGTTAGCAACTTGTTTTTAGAGACTGCTAAATTAGGTAAATATTATAAAATGATGTTAACCATTAATAAATAAATAAACTAAATCTGGGTGTCGTCGAGATTTTACTGGCTTTGCCACAAAGGACTACTGCTACATTAATTAAGTCTTCTGTGTACGCAAAAACGTTTCTTTTAGTCAGGGTTTTATTATTTTTCTTTTTAATATGAAAACGATTTAAAAACCTAATTAAGCTTGTCAGTTTGACCTACCTAGAATATTTTTATGCCCAAATTCGCCGATTCACACTTTATAATAAACCAAAAATGGTTTTTCACTATCTCAGTTCCAGTTTACCTTTAAAAAACTTTTGATAATTAACCGTTTTAAAAGCAAAACACCAGATCTTATAGAAATAGATATTTAGCTCCTAGCTTTGGTATTTCGCAATCTTAATTTTAATAAGGAAAATGTTTCTTAAGCCTTTTTACGTCATTTTATTTAAATTAATAAATTGCATATAAAATATAAAAAGTATATACATTTTTTTAATCTTAACATACAGCAAATGCTGTCAGTAGGGAGAGATAGGGGATTGACTAGCCTCCACCCCCGGGGAGCTTATTATCTCAAGATCTATGACGTCAGCAATTATTTAGGAATCTTGCGCAACTCCATATTTAGGGTACTGCGCATGCGTCAAGGAATCTTGTGCAGGGCGTGGCCACGGCCTGTCACCTGTCAAATGCCAAATGTCAAATGTCACTTGCCAAATAGTAAATGTCACTTATCAAATGCCACTTGTCAATATTATGCGTGACGTCATTACGTACGGCCCTAGGCCTGACCCGGCAACACCGGGGTGAGACGGTGACGGCGCGGGGGAAGGGTAAATAATTGGCAACACCGGGGTGAGGCGGAGACGGCGCGGGGGGAAGGGTAAATAATAAAACACGTTATATATATTATTTTTATTTAAACCACATTGTACATATTTTCTGAACATACCCCTACTACAACCAATCAGAGAGCCGTATTTTTTCTTAAGCCGTTATTTTTAACCAATCAGAGAGCAGTTTACCCTAATAGATGGTTTCTGAACATACCCCTTGTAATTTCAAGGTCAAAGCATACGTCAACAATAACAAAGATAGCTGCAGTTAGATAATAAACGGTAAAAACAGTGGTAACTAAATAAAAAGCAGTGTTTGTAGTAAAGCATTTATTATAAAAAATACATACATGGTTGCTATATTTCTAAATAATTCTTAGAATAATACCTTATAAAATAAATAGCAGTATTTACACTAAAGCAATTATTTTTAAATTAAAAAATACATTGTTGCCATATTGCTAAATAATTCTTAGAATAATGTATTATTACGGTTATTTAAACTCTTCTCACAGACCCTGTTAATGGTGAATATTTTACAAGTTTGTCATGAATAATTAAACAGTAAGCATTTGTGTTTGCAGGAAAGTTTTCTTTTGTTTTAATCTCTAACCTTACATCAATAATGCCAGAATTAAGGATTTCATTTTGTCTTGAACAATCAATTACAATTAAACATGCATTGTTTTTAAATTTTTAGGAGTTAAAAGTGGTTCGTTTTCTTTTCGTAGTAGCTTTCTTGAAATTCTGAGTACATTTCATAGAGAGTAGCTATTATACCTCTTGAAATTTCCAAATTTAAATTATCGTATGGATAAAATTCAGAATTTAAATAAAGCTTTGCATTTGATACATCACAATGATCAAATAAGCTACAATTTTTCTTGTGGTTATCCTTTCGATCTGTTTGAAAACCTAAAATTATCCATCTTGGTCTTTCCACCTGCACAGAAGTTTTAATGGTCCATGTAAGGTGTTTTCCAATCGGTATTGAAGGGTGTTCTGTGAGTTCCCAGCTTCTAAAACCGATATCCAATTCAGTTCCACTTTCAACAATCTGTAAAAGTTCTAGTCGTTCAGCATCGGATACTGTAATATGTGGTAGCCTCCAAACAATTTTATCAATAATAACTTGTACATTTTCTCCATCGGTAGTGTTAATAACGGCATTTTTATCGGAAGAACTTCTTAACAATATTAGTTCATGCTTAACATTTATAAGTATCTTTTGAAAATCTTCAGCGAATCCTAGTAATGTCCTTAGTGGAGCACAAACATTAAAAGTTCCGTTTGAGCCCATCCCGTCCCAGGTAAAATCATCTTCAATACTCCAACCAGCGTTTTTATATTTAATTAACTCATTACCATTGTAAGAGACATAACCTTTCATTGTTGCTGCTATTCCAGGATATCTAGTCGAATCAATAACTTTTCCGCCAATTTCAAGACGAATTTCTTCAAAGAGGTGTCCCACAAAGTTGTTTACAAGTTTAGCAGTGTCTGAAACTCTTCCATCAGACCCTTTTAAAAGTCGTCCTTCCAAATAAATATGACTTGCCCAAGGTAGGGTGTATATATCAGTTTGTTGCACCGGTATTCGAATTTCATCATTATTTTTGAAAGAGCTGGAGTACGGTAAATGGCTATGCCTTTCTATTTTTGTAATAGAGTTATCAAAGTTTAGCGAATCTGTCACGTTTAAAATGCTCATTTTCAAAGTTTTTAACAAGAAGCCCTATGGATGCAAGAAATCTTATATTTTCTTCTGTTAAGCTCTTTTTAGTGTTCCAAAGCTGGTTAAAATTGACAATTTTCTTGGCGTTATATTTAACAACCATAACACGTGTGCTCTGTACAATGTTCTGCAGTATACTGACACAAACATCACAAAGTAGTTATTTATAAAGACTTTCTCAAATGTAATCTAATAGTAATAACTTCTCCTCGAAAGTCAACCAATTCACCATCTTGATCAACCAGTTTTAATTTAATGTTGCTGATAATTTTGGTGGATACAGGCATATAAAGCACATTTTGAGGAATTTCTATAATTTTGAAACCAGCTGGTACTGATGGCGAAAATTAATGTATTGTATGAACAAGCATATTATTGTGATATGCGCCAGTAACGATATTACACTTGATTTTAATCACGTTAATTTTCAGAATATTTACAGGTGTTTAAGATACATGTTTAACGTTGGGCTTTAGCAAAATATTATGAAATCCTAACAATTTTCCAATAGAATTTGTCTTAGTAAAGTCAACTGTATGAGAACATTCGAGCTCGCACTTGAGCGTATTAACATTACCCTTTAGGCTTAGGGTACAATTAAAATTATTGATGGCTTTATTTTTTTCCTGTATGGCCTCTTGTAGATAATCATTTATTGCACTTATTTCATATGATCCAATCGGGATTTCTAGAGTAATATTACCCACATAAAATTTGTTATTGCTATTATCAATGTTGGGTATGGCGTTAAACGTTTCTAAACTGACTAAACCAAGCTCGTATTCACTAGTGTCATCTCTCAAGTAGATGGGCGGGTTATAGGTTGCTTCTAAGATGGAACTATTACTACTCAAGCTAAAGGTATGCATGACGGTTGAAGTAAGACTAAATTGCATGACGGTTGAAGTAAGACTAAATTTATTTCTTGAGTCATCTGTATTTATAGGGTTTTAAATAGAGTCCCAAACCGTTTTTGTATGGTCCTAAATATAAACCGCTACCAGTTTTGCTAATCGCAATAGATTCCATTGTTTTGTTGTGTCTCTTTTCTTCTTCTAATCTTTCTTGCGCCGCCTTAGAATCTTTAACAGCTTTTACGATCCCTGATATTCCGCCGCTAAGTGCTCCTACGGCGCTTAAGCCGGCAAAAAGTGGTATTAAAAATGGTAGAAATCCGCCGACTACAGGTAAAGGTACTACATCTGCAGGTTTTTCTTTTCCACCCCATTGAATGCTTTTAGAGCTACTTCAGCAGCAGAGAAAAGATCTTGCGGTTTTTCCGCGTACAATGCCTCCTCGCTTTGTGAAACGCGGTCGCGAAGGAATCCCCTTGCCTCTCCGAGCAGTTTTTTTCTTAATTGATTTTTTCTTAAACTTCTGCATGACCGTACAGCACAAAGTCTTTGACAATACTAAGGATTGAATCAGAATGTTAAGTATATATTTATATATGTTACGCTATACTATAACTGTCATCATTTAGTTCCCACCCGTCATTAAGTCAACACGTGTCTAGAGCTACATAAAGATTATTAACAATAATACCGTATTTAAGAAAAACAGTGCCGTATTTTAGAAAACGGCGCTGTATTTTAAAAACAGTACCGTATTTTAGAAAAACGGTGCCGTATTTAGAAAAACAGTGCCGTATTTTAGAAAACAGTGCCGTATTTAGAAAAACAGTGCCGTATTTTAGAAAACGGCGCTGTATTTTAAAAACAGTACCGTATTTTAGAAAAACGGTGCCGTATTTAGAAAAACAGTGCCGTATTTTAGAAAACGGTGCCGTATTTAGAAAAACGGTGCCGTATTTTAGAAAAACGGTGCCGTATTTAGAAAAACAGTACCGTATTTAGAAAACGGTGCCGTATTTAGAAAAACAGTACCGTATTTAGAAAAACGGTGCCGTATTTTAGAAAACAGTGCCGTATTTAGAAAAACAGTGCCGTATTTTTAGAAAACGGCGCCGTATTTTAAAAACAGTACCGTATTTTAGAAAGACAGTGCCGTATTTAGAAAAACAGTGCCGTATTTTAGAAAACGGTGCCGTATTTTAAAATAAAGGCCGTTATCGCTTAAGCAGAGGGCTCTGGACGATTTGCTTAAGTAGTGGGCTGCTCCAAAAGTAAATCCTAATTATTAAAAATAAATCTTATTAAAAATAAATCTTTACCATGGATTTGAACAAGTTGGACAAGGATGTGAGGCGTAAAATAAATGAAGCTACCAATAGTATTCGAAAAAATACCAGGATTTAAAGAAACAGCAACGTGAGAATGGCGAGCTAGAGTTTGACACGAATGATGATCAACGCTCAGAAGATAAGCGGAGTTTGCGAGAAGATCCAAACATTCTTCAACTTCTTGATAAACATTCGCGTAGTGTAAAAAAATTATATGATTCAATAAAAGCTGGTCGTTATGAGAATGCTGTTATATTGGAAAATACGTATAAACCTTTGGCAAAACTAATATCCAAATCAATACAAAACACTCAATCTGGTAGACAACCATTTATACCAAAGTCCTTAAAAAGACGTCAAAGCGAAAATTTTACTCATACAGTAATAAAGAAAGCACGAACTCCTCTTAACTTTACCAGTCCCGTTAAAAAACAAGACGATATAGCTGAACAAGAAAAAGAATACATGGATGATGAGCCGTCTGAAGATGATCAAATGATGGAAGAAGACGAAACAGAGGAAACTGATTTAAACAGAACTATCTATGAGCACCAACCTGAAGAAAGTTACTTTGTTGATGATGACTTTAGAGTCGACCCACAATTTAATCCTGTTCAGATTGATAGTATACCGGAAGAATCCTTTCGAGAATATCTAGATCAGTATGATCCGCTACCTAGAGAATATGTGAAAGGTTTTATAAAAGATACGGAAAACGAGTACGATCGAAACTATTTAAAACATGATATGGCTACTGATCATCTAACTTTCGGTGATCCTCGCCTTGAATTTAACGGTCCAGATATTTATGTTAAAGGGGAAAAATTTATTGGAACTCCTGGTCTATATGAACTTATATTCAAGACCAATCCGTTAAAAAACAAATTTACATCACTAGACGAGCGAGCATTTGCAAAATTGGTTTTGCTAACGAATGCTAGTAAGAGAAACTTTAATGAAAACGAACAGCATGTTGGCAACAGAGGTGTCAATACATGTTAACAATTAAACCGTTACTCGAACGTATAAAAGAGGAGCGAATAAGAAAACAAAAAGAACGCGATAAAGAGTTGCGAATTACAAGAGCACAAAATCCTCAAGGCTATGGTTTACCAATTGATACTCAACATAAAATATTTAACAATAATAAAACTGATTATATTTACTGGGATGATCCAAATGAGCTTGTGGATAGATTACGATTGTTAATGGCTAGCAAGCAAGTGGGTAATAATAACCATCAAAATGAGATTATGAGTATTATTGAAGAGTTAAAGGAAGCCGATATTATTGAATAAAAAGAGTTTATTTAGTAACATAACATCATTTTCAAGATGACTCTCGACAAGTTCGGACGTAATTTAACTCATCCATATCATTTAGCAAAAAGCTTAAAACAGAAGATGGTGTAAAGGATAAACCCGAAAACAACTTGTATGGATACATGAATATTATGTTGGTTTGCGAAAAGGGATTGTCAAAACATCTTTTAATAAATGGCACAAAATTTGATTACTACAGGTTTCCCATTACAAGTGGAATTATTGAATATGTTAATATCGATACACCTGTTAAAACGTATATAAACGCAACAGCATATGAAAAACCAAGCGAGTTGTTACACCAGAAGTTAAATTTAAATTATTATATTTTATTTTTAGGAGATAAAATACGGCCACGTACCAAAATATATGCCGAGTTTATAATTAAATATCCTATTTTATAAGGTATTATTCTAAGAATTATTTAGCAATATGGCAACAATGTATTTTTTAATTTAAAAATAATTGCTTTAGTGTAAACACTGCTATTTATTTTATAAGGTATTATTCTAAGAATTATTTAGAAATATGGCAACCATGTATGTATTTTTTATAATAAATGCTTTACTACAAACACTGCTTTTTATTTAGTTACCACTGTTTTTTACCGTTTATTATCTAACTGCAGCTATCTTTGTTATTGTTGACGTATGCTTTGACCTTGAAATTACAAGGGGTATGTTCAGAAACCATCTATTAGGGTAAACTGCTCTCTGATTGGTTAAAAATAACGGCTTAAGAAAAATTACGGCTCTCTGATTGGTTGTAGTAGGGGTATGTTCAGAAAATATGTACAATGTGGTTTAAATAAAAATAATATATATAACGTGTTTTATTATTTACCCTTCCCCCGCGCCGTCTCCGCCTCACCCCGGTGTTGCCAATTATTTACCCTTCCCCCGCGCCGTCACCGTCTTACCCCGGTGTTGCCGGGTCAGGCCTAGGGCCGTACGTAATGACGTCACGCATAATATTGACAAGTGGCATTTGATAAGTGACATTTACTATTTGGCAAGTGACATTTGACATTTGGCATTTGACAGGTGACAGGCCGTGGCCACGCCCTGCACAAGATTCCTTGACGCATGCGCAGTACCCTAAATATGGAGTTGCGCAAGATTCCTAAATAATTGCTGACGTCATAGATCTTGAGATAATAAGCTCCCCGGGGGTGGAGGCTAGTCAATCCCCTATCTCTCCCTACTGCTGTCACTAATAAAAAGATACCACAAATTAGACAAAGTAATAAGTCATTGAAAGTATTAAAATTATATAAATTTGCTGGTAGAACCTATAAAAAGAAATAGGTGTAAAGTTTTTAAAGAATATTAGAATTTTTTGGCCCACTTAGTCAAATTATTTTTATACAAAACTTTGTCATACACCAATTAATTATTTTAATGATGACTTTAATATTGAAAGCTCTATCAGCGTTATCCCTGCCCTCAATGTTTGGCATAATAATGGTATGTATTAATTAACAATCCTTACCATTTAAAAAAGGTATTCATAGATGTAAATAATTAAAAGTTTCTTTCCACCCATTTTTATGAAGCAGTCTAATTACCCACAAGGCGGAGCCTGTTTTTAATTTTTATATGAGTGCCATGGGTAGAAAAAATTTTCAAAGAGCAAAAAGGTAATTACTGCTTACTTACTTTTTTCTAACAAAAAATAAAGAGCCAAAAAAAGATCCTCGCCTTAAGAACATCTAGCTACTCACCACCTTCTTACCACAACATATTCTACTACGTTAGAAAACAAGAAAAACGACTTCAACTAAGTAACGCTACCTCAAAATATTCGCATGTAAGAACCCAAAAGTACCTTTTTCCATATGGATGCATTGCACCCATACATTTCACTTCTTTGGGTGCATTAGCACCTGTGCACATCAATCCAAAGATAACCAACTTTTTGGCAGGCATATTTTTTGATATATGTTTTTTTATTTTAAACCAAAAAATTAAAATAGAATCAAACATACCCGAATAAAAAAATATAAAATTAAAAACAAAAATATTTGGCACAAAAATGTCAAATAGGCCAATTAGAAATGTTAACTGATAAGAGTATTGTAATATCGTCCGTTTAAGGGTAAAAATCACTAAGTATATTTTGTTAAAATAGTATATTTCCTAACTGGTACCAAAAGGCACTTTCGGCACGTGTTAGGAACGCTATTTTTTCTACAAGCGTAAAGAAAACATAAAAACATTTTTTTTTTTATTTTAACATATTGCTACCTAATATCCTACCATACCAAAGCAAAATTTCCTTTAAAATATGAAGTACATGAAAATCCTTCATTGCGACTCACTAATAGTTAGTTTACAATTTTTGTACTTTTCCGCACTAGTGTAGAAAAGTAGTGAAGGATAGAGTACTTTTTTGCACCAGTGCGGAAAACTGACACTCTCCGAAATAAATTGCCTGCAGAAAAGTTCTGCTTTCCACACGCTAGTAGAAAAATATCGTTTTAACATTTTAAAGGTATTTAGGTACAAGTTTTCTTGTAGAAATAATTTATTAGTTACAATTGTGACATCCATAAATCTTATGGATATATTATACATAAAAAGATGGTTTATCTCTTTATATTCATCACAAATTTTGTACCCTAAAATATCACTTTTTGAGTTTTACCTTTAAACCGACGATATATTAATAAGATTGAAACACATTTATTTTTACTTTTGTAATGTTGAGTTTCTTAATAAACAGGGTGGCCGCCGAGGTATTCTGAAAAATTTCGGTTATAAATTCAACAATAAAAATGAGGAAAAATACTTTATATGAACATATGTCCTAAACGTCTTAGTTTTTGAACTACAGGGCAGGGATGTTGCGAATATTCGCATCCGCATATGCAATACATCCGCATCAATTTAGACATCCTCATCTGTATTCGCTTCTGCATAAATTGGTGCGGAGCTGATGCGGATGTGAAGCCAGTCACGACAAGAAAGAAAGGGCGGGCCTGGCGAGGTGGCGCGTGTCGACAGCACGTTTTGATCAGCCAGTCGGAAAGCAATATTTTTTTTTGGACTTTAGTTAATTGGTGACGATGACGCGTCTCGCTATGTTTGGAGAACTAAAAACCAGTTACAAAGATGCCCCAAGCGTCATACAAATAAAGACAGCAATCAACTATCGCTGTCTTAACGCGTGGTTTACATCGTGTGCGAGCAACATAAAGAATAATTGAAAGTGAGACAGAAGTGATGACGACGTGTCATCTTCTCCACTGGCGAGAACTTTATTTTAACAAGATTTGACACACGTTTGTTGTTTTGTCGTGTCAATCACAAGTTTATTATTTTTTTATTGTGCTTTTTGTTTAAAAGTAAGTTTTTTGTACAAATCTGCATCGGCAACATCCCTGCTACAGGGTGTTAAAATTAAAAATAAAAATAGGTTTTTAAATATCAGTTAGGTTTGGAACAAATTTAATTTCTTTAATTTTTATTAGTTGCACCGTTTTCGCGTAATTACATAAAAACATTTCTTGGCATGGTCATTTCGTATCAAAAATATTAAATTTTATAGTAAAAATCACCGTTGCAATTTATTCTTTAATAGGAGAGGGATTTAACCATGCCTGTATTTTAAACCTTATTCCATCGCAAAATATTTGCAAGATTGCAATTGATAAAATAACATTACATTTTTACTTCACTAAATTTTAAAATAAAATGGCTTTGCTTCTTTATCTAATAACTCAACATAAAAATGTTCACTTTATTTTAAAATTTAATCCTTTGTGGCAGCAATACTTGAAGAATAAATTTCATTCCTGAAAAACTACCTGCAGACTTTTAAATTTAAAGCTGAAAAGGCCTCTCAATTTATTTTCAGCATAAAAGGTGAAAACGTAGAGCTTATTTCTTTACCAGCTCTATTTTGTCCGGTTTACGATGCTGTTTTATTTATTGATAAATCGATTTCCCATTTAGTTTTGGGTGTTGGCTTGTAAACTTAAAAAACTTTTTTTCCTAATTATTGTAAAACAAATTAAAAATAACATTATTCAATCCTGGCAACAAATTTAAATATAAAATTGTAAAGATGCTATTTTTTAATAAAGTATTTTTGGGATACGTCGACTGTACAAATTGAAAGAATGTGTACGGCCAAACTTTCCTTAACCTTTTAGAATAAAAAACATATATTTGTTTAGAACAATATTAGGTTTAAAATATATTATTCTTTCAAAGTCACTTTCAACTGCATGTTATATAACAATATAACTACTTATTACACTAATTTAAATACCAACGTAATTAATGTTTGGCAGTTGTTATTTTACTGTTTAATCACATACCAGAACGGTAACTGGAATATTATTAGTGTCCACAAAATACGTTAGTTATAGTTAAAACTAAAGATATTTCATAAAATTTTACTTTTAAATATACTAAATTTTTTTAAATATTTAATAAATACCATTTTTTCAGGGCAGAAGCTTACTGCTTTTCTAAATCAATTTAAAAATATATTTTTAGTCAAAAAATCAATATTAGCCAATATTCCATTTTATACCAATGTTTGACCGGACTAATACACCTCATACCAAAGCTGGGCCGCCGGTCCACTGGTCCAAAGACCGGTGGGCCCCGGCAGTCTCTCAAGCCCTGTTTTGTTAATTTTCATAATTATATGAAAAATAAATAAATAAATAAGGAAGCTTGTGGCAACATTGGCAACATCGAAAAAGCACTTGAATTCCTGGGGTACGTTCTTAAAAGTCGCTGTCACTCGTGCGACGCGACGGCGACACCCAGTATCCAGTATTCAGTATTCACCTACTGTTCACCTGTTCTGGGCCGTATTAGAAATTCAAGAGGCCCTGGAAATTTTTTTTTGAGCCCTCTCATAAATTATTATTTCCTTTGGTGAAGATTTATCGCAACTGCATACTGCACAGTGTTTGCCAGACTGGTGTTTGCAGACTGTTAAATTAAAACAAAACAATTTGCCAAAAACAAATAAAAACACTGTTTTCATTACCTTATGAGACAACAACTTTGTTACGGATTTCTAAAAACTTTTTGTTTTCAAGAAATCCGTGGTTGGTGTTTATGAACGCAGCCCTGCCAAAGGCGAATCACTAATTAGGATTAAGCGAATTCGAACCGGTTACAACTGGATGAACTAGACGACGCGGCATGAGTGACTCGCATACGCGCAATAATAGAAAAAGCCTTTATTTTATTGCATTTCTACTGTTTGTGGGTTATTGTTTCTATCGTGTATGCATAAGATTATTAATGTGATTTGTGAAGTATTCTGTATTAATAAATTAGCCCAAATCAAAGTAAGTATTTTTTACTTGTATTGTAGAGACATTTTTATAATAAATTAAGCCTGTGTAGAGTATACCATATACGGATGTAGAGGTCTCTAATAAGCAAAATTTAAGTTTACTTAGGCCGAGTTTATAAATTAGAATTTAATTTTAGTATTAGTATTAACCTAAAATAAAGTTAGCTATTTGTGTAGCATTGTTTAGCTACATTAAAAAAAAAATAAGTAATAAACTTAAATAAAAAGGAATTACTGGTTTTATTCTTTTTATGGTACATAAGCATTGAATATTTAATTTTTTTCCTTTTTATTTTTAGGTTAAAACTAATACTAAAATTAAATTCTGATTTATAACCTCGGCCTTAGTGTAAAGCCGTATTATTTATACTTTTATTTTTTATTTAGATGCCGTCGTCAGATGAGACAACCAGTACACCAAACAAAAAGCCGAAAGTTTATAAGTCTGGAAATCAAAAACGAAAAGAGGCAAATGATAAAAGTCGTTTGGCTGTTGCGGCACGTTGTGCGAAAATAACAACTTTTTTTTCTGACACCAACCGTAAATTAACTAACGACAACCTCACAGAAGTTCCACTACAGGACGATCAGAGCCTAGAACTTCAAGATTCTCAGCCATCTACATCAAAAACTCAAGTAGAGGTCATTGCAACAAGAAGGTCATCCGAAGGTTCTTGCAGCACGGATTCTGAATCTGAAAACGGCTCTGAAGCATCTGATTCATCTGAAGATAGCGAATCAGAAACTGAAGCACAGGTACACCCAAATATCCGTATGCAAAATGACTTAAGTGAAATAAATCTTTTCGTTACTTCTCAAAGTCACGCCAACATACAAGAAAAACTATTGTTTCTTAAAAAGCATCCCATTCAGCCTTCACATTTAGAGTGTCCAAGGCTACCTTTTAAAACACTTATCTACAAAAGACAATTATCTAATGGAGAGTATGTACCAAGAAATTGGTTATCATATTCATCACAACTGAATAAACTTTTTGTACAGTGTGTATGGTATTTAGCGACATTAAATCAGTTTTCAACTCTGATGGAATGGGTGATTTTAAACGCGTTAAACAAAGAATACGGGAGCATGAAAATTCGATGTCGCATTCTAATTCTGTTGATGCTTACTTTCGAGCAATAAATAATAAACATATAGAATTTAGAATTAACAGGGATTTTGCAAATTTGAGAAAAAATCAAAATACAAATAATAGAGCAGTCGTAAAACGCATAATAGACATTGTTTTATTTATTGCTCGTCAAAACATATCTTATAGAGGTAAAAATGAAAAGTTTAGCTTATTAAGTAAGGACGACATTTCCCTTAAAAGGGGAAATTTTTTGGAACTTTCTGTATTCCTTTCTAAATATGATGAGGTAATGAAAACACATATTCATAATTTATCTGCTCGTTCTGAAAAAAGATATAGTCGTGGTAGAGGATCACTAGTTACATTTCTAAGTAAAACTACAGTGAACCAAATTATATCCATATTAGCGAACTATGTTAAACAGAAAATTGCATCACAGGTTCAACAAGCTAAACATTTTTCGGTTCAAGTAGACTCTACCCAGGACATTAGCGTTAATGAACAACTTGCCATTATTTTGAGATATGTATATAATGAAGAAATTTTTGAACGGTTAATATCTTTGACTAATGTGGAAAAAACAACTGGTGTAGCACTTTTTAATACCCTTAAAGATAAACTAGAAAATGTAAATCTTAATGTGAACAATATTATTGGCTGTTCATTTGATGGTGCAGCTAATATGTCTGGCCAATATAATGGCTTACAAGCCCAAATTAAAATCAATGCACCATCCTCTGTTTATACATGGTGCTATGCACATGTTTTAAATTTAGTTGTTTGCGATGGAACAGAAAATATTATAAAATGCAAAACTTTTTTGGTTTGGTAAACAGGACTGCTTGTTTTATGACTGAATCTTATAAAAGACATTCATTGTGGAGTGAAAAAGTTAGTGAAAATAAATTCAAGAGCCTGAAAAAATTAGTAATACCCGCTGGTGGAGTAAAGCTAAAGCTCTAGAAACACTATTTAGCTCTTACTCTGATCAAACTAATGAGTTGTATTCGACACTTTTGATTGTACTACATTTCATTGCCACAAGTAATGACTTTGATGCTAAAACCAGCTCGGAGGCACGAAGTTTAATAAATTCATGGGTTCGATTCGAAACATTAAATATTGCATTCATGTACTTAAAAATATTTAAAATACTGACTCCTGCCTCAAATTATTTGCAAACAAAAGGACTTGATTTTAGTCAAGCATTTCGTATAATTAAACATTCAAAGGAAGAAGTTATTAAATTATACGATTCGTATAATGAGATAAACGAAACTGTTAAAAGATTTATTACTTTTGTGGAGGACAAAAACTGCTTAGAAAACACTGACATCTTTATTGAAGTAGATTTTCCTGCAGTGCGTCAGCGGAAAAAAAGTTATTGCCCGGGGAGGAATGTGCAGATGAAATTCATATTTTGAATGCAAAAGGTGCAGTTAAGGTATTTGAAATAGAAGTTTTTAAAGCAGTTGTCAATCAAATAAACCAAAGCTTAACAAATCGATTTTCTGATCATGAAGTTGTATATAAAGATTTTTTTATTTTGATCCCAGAAATTTTAAATTGAATAATGATGAGAACATTAGGGATGTCTCATTTATGTCTATTTCCAACTTAACGGGAATTTCCCCAGATGTTATTAAAAATGAGCTGATTAGTTTCTCAAAACATTTTCCTTTATTACAAAAGCAGTCTTCTGGAAGCTCTAGCACAAGTCATATTACTACTGACAATGATGATAGTAGCAACAGCGAAAGTGATACCTACGATTTTTCCGAAAATTTGACTCTAGATAAACATGAGCAGTCTTGTTCGGGTTGTATAATTTGCTGTTTTAAGCTTATACATAGCTATAATTTGCATGCATTAACTTATAGTAATTTGTATATTGTTTACAAGTGCCTTCTAACTTTATCATGTACACAAGTGGCTTGTGAGAGGGTATTCTCAAAACTCAAAATAATTTTGACACGTTTGCGCTCCTTATTGGGACAGGAGAAGTTAGAAGCTTTCATGCTTCTAAGTGTTGAAGTTGACCTATTGAGAGATTTAGATTATGATCTTATAATTGATGAACTTGCCAAAAATCTCCTCTCTTAAAAAGTAAATTATCTGTTTAGATATGTTATGATGGTTTTAAGAAAATTTTTATTTGTAATTTTTATTTTATTTTAAGGAACAATGACTGATTTACACGTTTGATCTCACTCACTGTTTGAGTTTTGTTTTTTTTTTTTGAGTCACCACATGTTATGTATATATCACCTTGATTTTGAAATATATTTTTGTTATTTATTACATCTAGTATATTATTGACTTAACTCGATGGGCCTCTTATCTTTAAATACCGGTGGGCCCTAGGGGTCCCAGTCCGACACTGTATTCCATCATACTAGGACAGAATTTGTGCATTAGAGTAGTTCTTTAGCTGTATTGTACTTCTTATTACCTAAGTAACTTATAGCTTTCGTTTTTAGTTAATCTTAACCTATGTTAACGAGTAATTTGTGATTTGTAATTCTACAAGTCATATTTAAGCTAAATAAATACAACCCGCCTTACTACATACCCGTGGAATACACAAGAAATGTCGGGAAAATTTTCTTTCAATTATATTTATCTGATTTTTTTTTATTTATAGCGGCAACAATTACTAAATTAACAATCAACTAACTATATTTACCAAACTTAATAGTTTTATAATTTTGACCCTGGTTTTTGTGTAGTCCAGGGGTTTAAAAAGAGAAGAATTTTTTCTGCCCGAAATATTTGTTTAGGTGCTACTTGGAACTAATAAGCTTTAATTAATTCAGGGCTAAATTAGTTCCTTAATACTCCGTTCGTCGAACTACGTTTTGCACCCTGTATTCTAAGATCACAAAGAATTTGCGGACCTATGTATGTTTATACAGTGCTTGTCTAAAGTCAGGCCCCTTACTAACTTTTGAATTGTTTGGTTATTTTTAAGAAAATTTTAGGACTGTATTAAAACAACCTAAAACAAATTTAAGACAAGAAGTGTAGATATAGTGTGACAGTGACAGATATAAATGTAAAACTAACGGCTGGGCGTCATTTTGAAAAGAAAAATTAAATGAAAAGAAGGGTCTTGTGGCACATCATTTTAAAGCTTCTAACAAGTTCTTTATAACCCCAGAATACCTTTACATCTCAAAAAATGGCGACACTTTAAAAATTACCCGAATACCTGGTTTGGATGGCCATATCTTCAAAACTAATAAAGATGGATATACCTTATGTGGTATTTCCTTAAAGGACTCTTTAGATGTCTCTTTAATGCTAATATTAATATGCAGGGTACGTCATTACAAAAATCTATACTTTTTGTATTATACAAATCCTCAAAATATCTTTTAGAAAATACCACAATAAGTGTATATACAACTTGATTAGATTCTGAAAATACGGCCATCCTAATGAGGCATTCAGATATTTTTTTAAAGTACCGCGATTTTGTAGTAGGTAAAGATATTGACTTTAGTATTCTGGGGCTATAAAGTACTTGTCGGAAGCTTTAAATTAATATTGCCACAACACCCCCTTTCCATTTATTTTTTCTTTACAAAATGGCGCCCAGCTGTCAGTTTGACATTTTTATATCTGTCATTTCCTGTCTAAAAACAATTTGGTTTATGTAGTTTCAATAAAGACTTTGGAAATTTTCATAAAAAATCCAAAACAATTTAAAGTAAGGAGGAAGGTCCTAAATTTAAATTATGTTAAAACATTGTGGTAAACTTGTCCGACAAAAAAGTGACGCGTTCCCCCCAGTATGACATCTTAAACATGTTAATTTTCGGCTTTATGATTTCGTGACTATAACTTACCGGACAAAAGAACCACAGTTTCATTACCACCTTCTTAAATCATTTATGACTATGTTTGACAAAAATATGGACGGTACGACAAGGTATCCGGTCAATTTAAACATAAAAAATATGGATCAAATAACGCAATTTTCGACAAAGCCAAATTTTGTAGAGACTTTGGGTTTAGCCTAACCAATAAAGTGCCAAAAAGTCTGAATCGATCCCATGTCTGCCTTTGACACTTAGTCAAGGTTAAAGTTTTAGGTTATTGTAACTTCTTTCAAAAACTGTCAGTTTTATCGAAAAATACCACATACCAAAGCTATAGATCCTAAAATTTTTCATAAAAATGTTTTCTACAACTTTTTTCCATGAGACCTACCACACTCTTATAAAAATCACGATCTACATGATACATGCACACATTTCCGTCTAGTACTAGCCGCGCGTTTTTTTACGTGGTTTCCCCGTGGGTCTAGTCTTAGAGCTCCATCACGCTGGAACCCGCTTTAGAAAAAACCTAATTTTTTAGCTCATTTATAACTACAAACGCTACAAATGATTGTAGTAAAGTTTATTTGTTTGTAGTACCAATAATTACGCAGCTAACCTAATAAATGTTGTTCTAAGACAGAAAAAAATAAAACTGCGTTAAAAATTTTGGAATACACTCAAAATTGTTTGTAGTTTATTGTAGCGACGAAAAAAAATTCTTAATCCCATACAAGTCAAAAAATTTTATCCGTTACCTTGCCATGGGAAGACAAAACAATTGTTCAAAACTTTTTTATCTCATTTATAACTACAAACGCTACAAATGATTGTAGTAAAGTTTATTTTTTGTAGTACCAATAATTACGCAGCTAACCTAATAAATGTTGTTCTAAGCCAGAAAAAAAAATAAAACTGCGTTAAAAATTTTGGAATACACTTAAAATTGTTTGTAGTTTATTGTAGCGACGAAAAAAAAATTCTTAATCCCATACAAGTCAAAAAATTTTTAAACATAACATAGCCATGGGAAGACAAAACAATTGTTCAAAACTTTTTTATCTCATTTATAACTACAAACGCTACAAATGATTGTAGTAAAGTTTATTTTTTGTAGTACCAATAATTACGCAGCTAACCTAATAAATGTTGTTCTAAGCCAGAAAAAAAATAAAACTGCGTTAAAAATTTTGGAATACACTCAAAATTGTTTGTAGTTTATTGTAGCGACGAAAAAAATTCTTAATCCCATACAAGTCAAAAAATTTTTTAAACATAACATAGCCATGGGAAGACAAAACAATTGTTCAAAACTTTTTTATCTCATTTATAACTACAAACGCTACAAATGATTGTAGTAAAGTTTATTTTTTTGTAGTACCAATAATTACGCAGCTAACCTAATAAATGTTGTTCTAAGCCAGAAAAAAATAAAACTGCGTTAAAAATTTTGGAATACACTTAAAATTGTTTGTAGTTTATTGTAGCGACGAAAAAAATTCTTAATCCCATACAAGTCAAAAATTTTTAAACATAACATAGCCATGGGAAGACAAAACAATTGTTCAAAACTTTTTTATCTCATTTATAACTACAAACGCTACAAATGATTGTAGTAAAAGTTTATTTTTTGTAGTACCAATAATTACGCAGCTAACCTAATAAATGTTGTTCTAAGCCAGAAAAAAATAAAACTGCGTTAAAAATTTTGGAATACACTCAAAATTGTTTGTAGTTTATTGTAGCGACGAAAAAAATTTTAATCCCATACAAGTCAAAAATTTTTAAACATAACATAGCCATGGGAAGACAAAACAATTGTTCAAAACTTTTTTATCTCATTTATAACTACAAACGCTACAAATGATTGTAGTAAAGTTTATTTGTTTGTAGTACCAATAATTACGCAGCTAACCTAATAAATGTTGTTCTAAGCCAGAAAAAAAATAAAACTGCGTTAAAAATTTTGGAATACACTCAAAATTGTTTGTAGTTTATTGTAGCGACGAAAAAAATTCTTAATCCCATACAAGTCAAAAAATTTTTTATCCGTTACCTTGCCATGGGAAGACAAAACAATTGTTCAAAACTTTTTTTATCTCATTTATAACTACAAACGCTACAAATGATTGTAGTAAAGTTTATTTTTTTGTAGTACCAATAATTACGCAGCTAACCTAATAAATGTTGTTCTAAGCCAGAAAAAAATAAAACTGCGTTAAAAATTTTGGAATACACTTAAAATTGTTTGTAGTTTATTGTAGCGACGAAAAAAATTCTTAATCCCATACAAGTCAAAAATTTTTAAACATAACATAGCCATGGGAAGACAAAACAATTGTTCAAAACTTTTTTATCTCATTTATAACTACAAACGCTACAAATGATTGTAGTAAAGTTTATTTTTTTGTAGTACCAATAATTACGCAGCTAACCTAATAAATGTTGTTCTAAGCCAGAAAAAAATAAAACTGCGTTAAAAATTTTGGAATACACTTAAAATTGTTTGTAGTTTATTGTAGCGACGAAAAAAATTCTTAATCCCATACAAGTCAAAAATTTTTTAAACATAACATAGCCATGGGAAGACAAAACAATTGTTCAAAACTTTTTTATCTCATTTATAACTACAAACGCTACAAATGATTGTAGTAAAGTTTATTTTTTGTAGTACCAATAATTACGCAGCTAACCTAATAAATGTTGTTCTAAGCCAGAAAAAAATAAAACTGCGTTAAAAATTTTGGAATACACTTAAAATTGTTTGTAGTTTATTGTAGCGACGAAAAAAATTCTTAATCCCATACAAGTCAAAAAATTTTTTATCCGTTACCTTGCCATGGGAAGACAAAAACAATTGTTCAAAACTTTTTTATCTCATTTATAACTACAAACGCTACAAATGATTGTAGTAAAGTTTATTTTTTTGTAGTACCAATAATTACGCAGCTAACCTAATAACACAAAAACCGCCCTGTTATCAAATAGACATATTTCGTTTAAGTATGATGCTGATCAATTATAAACTGAGATATGTACTACAAAAAAGCAACGGTATTTTCAGCGTTAATCTATAATTTAATCATTAATTGTTTTGTCTTCCCATGGCTATGTTATGTTTAAATTCTTTTAACGCAGTTTTATTTTTTTTTTTCTTACTTAGAAATCAACATTTATTAGTTAGCTATGTAATTATTGGTAATACAAAAACAAATGAATTGTAAAAAGTAAAAGTAAACAAATAAAATATATTAACCGTTTATTTATAATTTGAGAAAAGCAAATACAGGAATGAGCTTTTACTGCAGATAATATTTTTATTGCCAATAAGCTATATGAAATTACCAAATAGTAATACGAGATGCTTAAATCACATACGCCTCATACGCGTTTTTATGCTACAAACAAAAACCATAAAATAAAAAGTAATCGCCAAAACAATAACTGATGTTTCACAGTGTGAATGAATATCCTTAAATAGAGCCATTAATTATTATCTTATTGTATTAAATTAAGAGCCGCATATTTGAAACATGAATATATATTTTTTCTTGCATGGATTATTTAGTACAAAAATTATTAATAATGTAAAAATAAATAGAAATTAATTATTCGATAAAATTTTAGAAAAGAATATTTTTAGAAGGAAGTCCAAAAATTATCATAGCAGAAAAGTAGTTTTCTAAGTTGTCAACAAGCTGAACTGTACTGAAAAATGTAAAAATAATAGAAAAAATAGTGCACAAGTAACACTATCAATTTAGAGTGTATTCCAAAAGTTTTTAACGCAGTTTTATTTTTTTTTCTGGCTTAGAACAACATTTATTAGGTTAGCTGCGTAATTATTGGTACTACAAACAAATAAACTTTACTACAATCATTAGTAGCGTTTGTAGTTATAAATGAGTAAAAAAAGTTTTGAACAATTGTTTTGTCTTCCCATGGCTATGTTATGTTTAAAAATTTTTTGACTTGTATGGGATTAAAAATTTTTTTTTCGTCGCTACAATAAACTACAAACAATTTTGAGTGTATTCAAAATTTTTAACGCAGTTTTATTTTTTTTTCTGTCTTAGAACAACATTTATTAGGTTAGCTGCGTAATTATTGGTACTACAAACAAATAAACTTTACTACAATCATTTGTAGCGTTTGTAGTTAGAAATGAGATAAAAAAGTTTTGAACAATTGTTTTGTCTTCCCATGGCTATGTTATGTTTAAAAATTTTTGACTAGTATGGGATTAAGAATTTTTTTTTGTCGCTACAATAAACTACAAACAATTTTGAGTGTATTCCAAAATTTTTAACGCAGTTTTACTTTTTTTTCTGGCTTAGAACAACATTTATTAGGTTAGCTGCGTAATTATTGGTACTACAAAAATAAACTTTACTACAATCATTTGTAGCGTTTGTAGTTATAAATGAGATAAAAAAGTTTTGAACAATTGTTTTGTCTTCCCATGGCTATGTTATGTTTAAAAAATTTTTGACTTGTATGGGATTAAGAATTTTTTTTTCGTCGCTACAATAAACTACAAACAATTTTGAGTGTATTCCAAAATTTTTAACGCAGTTTTACTTTTTTTTCCTGGCTTAGAACAACATTTATTAGGTTAGCTGCGTAATTATTGGTACTACAAAAATAAACTTTACTACAATCATTTGTAGCGTTTGTAGTTATAAATGAGATAAAAAAAGTTTTGAACAATTGTTTTGTCTTCCCATGGCTATGTTATGTTTAAAACATTTTTGACTTGTATGGGATTAAGAATTTTTTTTTCGTCGCTACAATAAACTACAAACAATTTTAAGTGTATTCCAAAATTTTTACGCAGTTTTATTTTTTTTCTGGCTTAGAACAACATTTATTAGGTTAGCTGCGTAATTATTGGTACTACAAAAATAAACTTTACTACAATCATTTGTAGCGTTTGTAGTTATAAATGAGATAAAAAAGTTTTGAACAATTGTTTTGTCTTCCCATGGCTATGTTATGTTTAAAAATTTTTTGACTTGTATGGGATTAAGAATTTTTTTTTCGTCGCTACAATAAACTACAAACAATTTTGAGTGTATTCCAAAATTTTTAACGCAGTTTTATTTTTTTTTTCTGGCTTAGAACAACATTTATTAGGTTAGCTGCGTAATTATTGGTACTACAAAAAATAAACTTTACTACAATCATTTGTAGCGTTTGTAGTTATAAATGAGATAAAAAAGTTTTGAACAATTGTTTTGTTTTCCCATGGCTATGTTATGTTTAAAAATTTTTGGACTTGTATGGGATTAAGAATTTTTTTCGTCGCTACAATAAACTACAAACAATTTTGAGTGTATTCCAAAATTTTTAACGCAGTTTTATTTTTTTTTCTGGCTTAGAACAACATTTATTAGGTTAGCTGCGTAATTATTGGTACTACAAAAAATAAACTTTACTACAATCATTTGTAGCGTTTGTAGTTATAAATGAGATAAAAAAGTTTTGAACAATTGTTTTGTCTTCCCAGGGCTATGTTATGTTTAAAAATTTTTTGACTTGTATGGGATTAAGAATTTTTTTTTCGTCGCTACAATAAACTACAAACAATTTTAAGTGTATTCCAAAATTTTTAACGCAGTTTTATTTTTTTTTTCTGGCTTAGAACAACATTTATTAGGTTAGCTGCGTAATTATTGGTACTACAAAAATAAACTTTACTACAATCATTTGTAGCGTTTGTAGTTATAAATGAGATAAAAAAGTTTTGAACAATTGTTTTGTCTTCCCATGGCAAGGTAACGGATAAAATTTTTTTGACTTGTATGGGATTAAGAATTTTTTTTCGTCGCTACAATAAACTACAAACAATTTTGAGTGTATTCCAAAATTTTTAACGCAGTTTTGTTTTTTTTTTCTGGCTTAGAACAACATTTATTAGGTTAGCTGCGTAATTATTGGTACTACAAACAAATAAACTTTACTACAATCATTTGTAGCGTTTGTAGTTATAAATGAGCTAAAAAATTAGGTTTTTTTCTAAAGCGGGTTCCAGCGTGATGGAGCTTAGTCTTAGACCTTTATTATGTTAATTTTAGAAACAATACCTATTTAATAGTATAAAAATTATTAATATTGGTTATTGAGTTCAACTATTGTTCTAATTTTTCATATTCATACCTAATTTTAACAAAATTTTTTCTTCGATTCCTTCTTTTTATCTTTTCTTTTCTTTTGTTAAATGTTCAGAAATTGTTTAAATGAAGATACATCAGTTGTTTCTTCTTTAAAATCACACGAATCTTCCTCTCTTGTTTTTAATTTAACATTTAAGCAAGATAGATTTCGGCAATGGGTACACGCTGAAGAACACTAAAACCCTATTTTTACAACCACATTTGTCACTGCAACGTTTTTTTTCTTAATTTCAAAAAAATAGTGCTAAGAAGTTTCATTGGAGCAGGAGGCAGTAGAGTTCAAATCGACTTCAAAATATTATTTATTAATTTTCAACCCCAGTCTTTAGGGTTCAGTTGATTGTTTTGCCATGTCTGAACTGGATAGAATACTCGATTCAAGGGTTGAATAGAAAATACCGATGTTGGAGGAAGACAAGATAGCTAGGCTTTTGTTTTTGTATTTTTTTACAAATGTTAAATATCTGTACTTCTCTATGCAATTAGTTTTTTCCATCAACAGCATGAAGAAACCAAATTTCTTTGAAATTATTGTTTGAGGCAATACATCTTCCTGTCACCGAAGAGCCTTTTTCTTAACGTAAAACGAGCAATAGAACCTCTCCGCCCCCAACGACGTTTCCAAACTAAAATATTCCTTGACACGCCAAAGTTTGCACGACTTGCACCACAAAAATCAAACCCAAAAATAGATTTTAAAAAAGCAACTAATTTACTTAGTTTTTGTGGATTTTTGCTTGATATTTATTTATACTTATATTGTAAATAAGGAGGTAGAGTTTTTAAATTTGATTGTTTGTTTGTAAGGAATAATTTTTAAATTACTAAAGTGATCGTAAAATTCTTTTAGAATCAGAAAGCTACACTATTCAGAAATCCTATAGGCTATATTTTATTATAATTAAACAAAAGTTCAGAAAAATGTAATTAACGCCAAACGAAGTTGGCATAGGTCGGCTTGTCGCAAATAAAAGTATAAGTATAATCTAGCATATTTTTTTTACCACATTATTACCGTAGAGATAAGTACGTTGAAAAATTAAAGGAAATAAATTGAGAAATATAAGCGCGTTTTTAAAAATAGAGAAAGTTCTATTTTTGCTTTATTTAAGCAATAAGCCAGATAAAAACTGCTTTAATGCCAATTTGGCATTGTTTAAAATCTTCGGATATAAGATAGGAATTCTAAGATATTAACGTAAGAGTAAAAAAATAAGGGAGATGAACGAATCTAAAAATTTTGGGACCTTATACAATTAGGAAATAATAAAGAAGGACTAAGATAAAATCATTTTTATGAAAAAAACAAAGTAAATTCTTAATTTTTATTGTTTTATATATTTCTTAATTTCCAAAAAAATTAGTCAAATCAATCATTCAAATTAAATCAATATTAAAAATAGTTTAAATGTTTAGATAGGTTTCGTCATTAAAGAACAAAAATAATATTTCTTAGAATTATGCATTCTCCTTAAATGTTACAAAACACTTTTTAAAGCTAAATATAAAAATAAAACTATTTAAAAATAAATATTATTATACGTTATATCCTTAAGCACGTATTTTTATCCAGAATATATACAGACAAAAATATTTATTAAGTCAGCATCAATAAATATTTTAAAGAATTACGTTAAGAAATTTAGAATAGCATATTATGTTTTTAATTACAAAAAAGTTTTAAATTATTAATTTTAATAATTTTATTGAACTACTTCCATAAAAACACTTGCTTAAAAAAAAAAAGGAGATAAGCAAGTAAAGATTTAAAGTCTTCTTCCAACTTTCTCCTATAAATAGTAACAAATAACGAGATCGGGTAAAGTTTGGGTTAAAGCGTATGTCACAAATTACTTTTCGGCATAAAAATAATTTTGGTAACGGTTTCTAATGCCAAGGAGCACCAAAAACGCATTTTTTCAATGGAATAGGGAATTATGAACCACCTCGTTATACAAGCCTTTTCATTTTCTACTTAACGCCACTTTGTTTTGAAAAATTGACCCAGCCGTTCCAAACTTAGAAGTCAAAGCTAGTAAAACCGTTTGTAGAAAGTGGCTCCTTTTTGTTGACCTTTGCAGGGTATAGCAAAACCTAAACAAATCTGATCGAACAATCTAGATTTTAATTTGTGAAACAAATTTAATGATGAAAGTAAATCATGGATAAGTTAATTCATTTTGGAGATACAGAATGTTTTAATTTTGTTAATTTGACCAGGCACTTGTAACTCGCTCCATAATAAAGAGAGAAAAAAAATTGTAAATAAAAAGTTTCGGGGATTTTTACGTTGAATTTAGTGACGTTACTATATTTTTGCATTGACTCGGAGTAAAAGGCACACCCTGTATATTTTATTACCAATGAAAGTTTTTTCTTTAGCGCCCTAAAAATATATCACATTTTCGGACATATAGCCATCGTTAAGAATTCGGTAATAAAATGGCATTTTTTTAAATAAAAGACCCTGTATATTATCCACAATAAAAAGACATTTTAAAAACTTTTAAGAATTTACCACATTTAAAATGATTTTCTCCCATCAGTTTCCAAATCTTACTATGTATGGTAATGAAATATACAGGGTGCACTTTTTATGACTTACAATAGCTATGCACCACCAGTCACTTTTAAATCTTAAAGAGCAACACCCCTTATCCGGCACCTCTCTGGAAAGCTTATGAAAAATTATTTTCATTGGTCATAAAAATTTGGAGTTAAATTTAATAATACCCTTAAATTTAGGAAAAATCATTACTTTATTATTCACAAAGCGTACCACAAAATATCAAATTCAATGAAAATTAATTAAAAATTACTAATAAATTAAAATAATACTCCCTGGAGAGCTAAACCGCCACCATAAGAAGTTTTGGTTAGTTTTCTTTCCAAATTTTCGTCGGGAAAAAGTAATAGCAACTGGTCTTTGTTGTTGATCGCTTGTACAACGACAGTAGCGTAGCTAGGCGTAGGCGGTGTAGGCGGTCGCCTACGGCCTCGCGCTTGGGAGGCCTCGTGACAAGGTCAAGGTATGGAAGGTGATATAGGAAAAATACCAAAAATGAAAGATGCGGACGATCTTGAAGGCCCGATATTGTAAATCAGGAACCTAGAAAATTGTACTACTTGTTAAAAAAGTGAAAAATTGGAAGGACCCTTTTTTTGCTTCTTAAAAAGTTTTTTTGTCATGAAAGGGGCTTCGCGGACGCGCCTACGCCTAATTTTGGTCACGCAACGCCACTGTTTCACAGAACTAACCAGAACTTCTTATGGAGGCGGGTTAGCTCTACAGGAGGTATTATTTTAATGTATTATTGCTTTTTAAATAATTTTCTAATAATTTAATTGGACATTTTGTGGTACTCTTTATTAATCATAAAGTAAGCTTTAAAACGATGTGCCACAACACCCCCTTTCCATTTAATTTTTCTTTTTAAAATGGCGCCCAGCTGTCAGTTTGGCATTTATATTTGTCATTTCTTGTCCAAAATTTGGTTTATTTTGTCTTACTATTACTAAAGTTCTCAAATTTTCATGAAAAATAACAAACAATTCAAAAGTTAATAGGAGGGTCCTGACTTTAGACAAGCACTGTAGAAACGGTAGAGGAAGTTCGGTAAATATGGAATACCTATTCTTTTTGCATAGCTCTAATTTGAAAAATTCATTACATACATAAGTGAATGAGGTAATATATTGGTTACATGGAAAAAGCATACAAGTTGTAAAATGTTACACATTAAGGGAAATTTATGAAAAATTTGCAGTGATGTCATTTTTGGGGGTGTGAAAAAGTGGCGGATAATATGGAATACTACTATCGGGTAATATGGAATAGATTTTACTAAATGAAAAACGTTTATTTTATTTTTCGAACATAATTTATGAGCAGAAATCGCAAATATACACGTCACGCTCATTTCCAGTGCAGGCGTCATGTGCCCATCCCTCACACATCTGACATTGCACCCATATTTCACCAGCTTTGCTTCTGGAAAACAAACCTTCACAAAAATGCATTCTGCATCTGAATTTGGTTTTTTCTGATATCAACATATTTAGAGGAATATCATCATCTGAAGAGTCATCGTTCATGTTGGACTTTCTTCTAACTAAATTTTCCCAGGAAGCTTCATCTTCTGACTCTGAAGTAGACGTCGATCTCATACGTGGTTTGGATTTTTTCTTTTTGGATTTAGAAATAACCCCACTAGGCCCTGGAGCATCATCGTCTATTCTTCTCACAACTTTTTCTCTTTGAATTCTGATGCTGTCCTCCAGCTCTTCTTTGTTTGGCGTTGAAGTGAGTATTTTTGACTTACCACATTTTCTACCTCGTGTTCCCGCTTTCTTTTAATTTCTGGTAGTGGAATAATATCAGTAGGATGCGTTTCAAAACTTCTTTCTTGATCTGACTCTAATTGTATTTCATTTAATGGATGACGTTCAGCTATAAAATCCTCTTCTGTAAAGATTCCCCGTCTTACAGGGTAAATTCCTGTGATGTTAAAACCTTTTATCGCTCTTTTCGCCTGTCTGAATTTTCAGATAAGCGTTTCCAAACAACTCACACATATCAAAATGAGTTATTGCTCGATTATTCTGTCTCATAAAAACTCTTACTTCTTCATTATAGTAAGTTTTCAATGCTCCCATTACCGTTTTGTCCAACGGTTGTATTTTATGGGTTGAGTGTGGTGGTAGGCAAATAATCGTGACGAAATTTTGTTTAGCTGTCAGAATCACATCAAGATTTCTGGTGTGTGAATGATGTCCGTCCAATACCAGTAGGACTGGATTATCTTCATTTGGTTTTGAATAATCCAAAAATGTTCAAACCACTGGGTGAATAAATGGGTTTGAATCCACCCAGATGGATGGAATGCAAAAATGGATCCTGGAGGAGCCCCTTTTTTAGCTGCTCACTTGACTTTTTTCTTGGAAAAATAATCATTGGAGGTACAAAATTCCCAGCTGCGTTCATACAAAGAACCACAGTTACGAGAGAGCCTCTTTCTGCTGAAGTTATTGTTCCTATTTGCCGTTTTCCTCTCATCGCAATAACCTGTGGACATTTATTTTGAACAATGCAGAGCCCTGTCTCATCTTCATTATAGATGCGATTAGGAGTAAACTTAAATTTATCCATTACATCCTCGAGTAAATCAAAAAATTGACAGACATTTTCCTTGCTAAAACTTACTGCTCTAGCAACAGATGTTCCCGTAGGTTTCCTTATACTTAAAGTGTTTTTATGTCGTTTTAAAAATGCATAAAGCCAGTCCTTTCCCGCGGTTTCATTTAGAATGGAAAATGTATTTGGCAAGTTGTTTCGTCGTGCTAACTGAAAAGCCATTCTACGCACATCTTGACGTGTTAATCCAAAATATTTCCGTTCCATCTCTAAGAGATAAGTTACTAGTTCGTCTTCTAAAGCTGCAGGTAAAACTGGTTTTCTCCCAAGTGATGTCTTTCGTGATAAATCTGTATTGTCTTTGCAAAGCCTAAAAAGTGTACTACGAGGCACATTATATTTTTTGGCAGCTGCTAAAAACCCATTTTCTTTTGTTTAACGGCGTCAATTGCTTTCCGCATGTTCTCAAGGTCCCATTTCTGCCTTTGACCTTGATTGAAGGTACTAGTGACATTGTAGAACTGTAAAAAACAGAAAATTTCACATGTCGGGTATTATGGAATACTCGGGTTAAATGGAATAGGTGTGTTGGCGGGTAATATGAGATATTCCATATTATCCGCATAACCTCAATATAATATTTGCGTTAACTAATCTATTGTGGATGCAACTAACCAAACAAAACACTGCGTTTTACATGCATTTATTCCTATACAATACATACCTTATCAAGAAACTGATATATTATGGGAATGAACAGAAATAAACGATAAATTCCAAAGCCGGTATAAAACACTATACCTCTCGGAATCAAAATTCAGGTGCTAATGGTTTCGTCTCCTACGATAGACGTTTTCCTGTATGTACACGGACGATTGGTGAACTACAGCTGCTTAATAGGCGATCCGGTCGTAAGATGGCGCTTATGGTTAGAGAAATAATTGATATTCCATATTACCCAGACTATTCCATATTTACCGAACTTCCTCTATTATTTTTTGATATTTCTGTGGTTAAGAAAATATAGTCATTGTAAGCTTTAAAAACGGACCTCGTACAGCCAAATTCCATATATACTGTGTTATAACTTTTAAATTAAAAACCAAAGACATTTTGTAGTTAAACTACAATTGTCTTTGATTAAAACCAAAAAAAAAAATATAGGTATGACACTGATTTTTACGTAAAAATCCCTAAAACTTTTCTATTTACAGTATTTTTTATCTCTAATATTAGGCGAGTAACAGGCAAGTGCCTGGCCTATTTGACAAAAAACTCTCTGTATTTCCAAAACGAATCAAGTTAGCCAGGATTTACTTACTAACTTATTTTTACCACTAAATTTCTTTCAAAATCAAAATCGAGATTGCGCAATCAGGTTTGTTCTATCTCTTTTAGTTTTTGCTATACTCCTGCAAGGCGCCACCGTGTATGTACAGTATTTAAGCCAAACTTTAAACGGTTGTAGGTATAGAACGGCTGGGCGAATTTTGAAAAACACACTACCAAACGACTATCATCGTGTAGAAAAGCCTTTATTCATTCTGGTGAAATTGATACAGCACACCAAATAAGTTACAACGAATTTACTTACAAATATGGTTATATTTGTTGTCGACTTTAAAGTATAAAGCCAAAATCCTGTACCTATATTTAAAGAGTGATAAAAAAAACATTCTGTATATGATACTTTAAAGCAATATTTTCCCTTTAGCCTTAACTTTATGCATTTTTTAAAGGTATTTTTATGTTACAAGGAAAAAATAACTTAAACAAGTTTATAATATTAATAATTAAAAACATACAGGCAAATTAGGAACCCCTCCTCTTTGAAGTCGGGTAGTTAAGTCAAAACTTTTGGTCTGATTACAAATATATTTAATTAAATTAGGTAGAAGATAATAAACAATTTTGTCTTTACCTGAAATATAAATTTTCTAGGATTTTGATTCCCCAAGTTGATAAATAAAGAATTTTTACAAAATATTCCGCCATACCAAATTAGTTTTTTAGTCTCTTTTTACATAAAATGACTTGTTTTGTCATTAATGGTAATAAAAATATATTTTTTTTTATTTTAGTTAAATGTATTAAAAGTAGTAAAAAGCCTATATGTTGGGTGCCCACGAGATTACCAGCAAGTCTGTTATTTTTTTACACATATTAATTAAACCTTATATCCCATCACCGTAGAAATCCAATTTCCGGTTTTACCCAAAGTGCCACCGAAATTGACTTTTGGCAGTAAAGAACTGGTTAATTGGGTATATCCTATATCAAAACCTAATGGTTTTTAGGATATTTATATTAAAACGCTATGACTGCCTTAAAAATAACAAAAAAATATATATTTTTAACGTTTTACTTTTATTATCTTAAAAAATATTAGGTTTAGGAGATGTATATGATATAATTATCAAAAAAAGATTTAAAAAAAGTGTTAGGTTTGCTGCTGAAAGTCAATTTCTCTTACACTTAAAATCTAAAATTTAACTTTTAAGATGATAAGATATAAGGTTTATTAAAAAATATGGTAGAAACTCACATTTGGCCTTTTCTACAGTAATTTGATTTAAAAAATCGATGAAAATGGCGATTAACCTGACATTTTCGAACGCCATTTTCAGAAAAACTAATAAATATAGGTATAATATGCGGTAAATTTATTCTTTTGGAATCGCCTGTATACCTGATTTTTAGAAAAATATATAGTGTGATCAATTTAAAATAGCAAAGTTGAGAGCACTTCCGGTTAAACCAGATAAAATCTAAAACATAAGAAATCTATATTTTATGCAACCGTACATCCTGACCAAAATTTAAAATCATTTAACATTTCCGAAAAATGACAGGCTTGCTAGTAAACTCGTGGGCACCAGATATACGTGGTGTTCTATTTAAAATAACAAAGATTTATGTTAAAAATCGGCATTTTTGTCTTAATTGCTAATGAAATATCACAAAAAATAACGTAGATATAGTATTTTTTTAAATCTTAGCTTATTTAAAAAAATCGCAAACCTTAAAGGTGTGTTCTGCTGGGGTTACCATTAGATTGATACTAATAGGTACGATTTTCAAAAAACTGTGTGCTGTTTAAAATATATATATTATTTTTTGCAAAACACAAACGTTGGTTGGTTAGAAAAAAAATAATGATTTTAATATAAGCACAAACTACCTTAGTGATTCAAGCATAAAAAGATACTTATTGATACTATTGCCTAAAAACCATACAGGGTGTCTAGTAACTCTACCAACAACCTTTAAGAGGTGATTCTACATTAACATATAGAAAGAAAAACTTGTCGCCTATGAGGGGTTTAGGGTAACTATTTTTTAAGGAGAACTACACTGTACGCTACTACATTTTTCTAAAAAAATATATATATATTTTTAAATTCTTCTTTAGTTTAAAATAAATTTGATCGCATTTTTTTTTACTTGATGTTTGGTTTTGTGCGTAAATAACTCACTCACACAAACCTAGGAATGGTCAAATCCCTATCTAATTAATGAATAAATAATAAATTATATTTTTTTCTGTAATATTAATTATTACCGACACACAAATGGCTATGCCCAGAAATAGTTTATATTTATTTACGCGAAAAACGTACATTGATTACAAAAGGCAAAAGATCAAATCTTTTTGAACGAGAAATTTCTAAAACATTTTTATTTTTAAAACAGTGTAGTAGCATACCATTTTATTTAAAAATAATAACCCTAAACTCCTCATGGACGATACTGGTAAAAAAAAAATTCTTGTATGCCAACAATGTATTTTTATGCATATGTAGAAGACGTCTGCCAAATTTTTAAAAATATCCGAATGGGTATAAATGTTGTAAGCCAAACTTTTTAAAACCTAACACCACGTAGTTCAAAAACTAATACGTTAACCTAAAAAGAATGAGACCGCTTCGGTCCTGGTCCTGCGGTATAGCCAGCTATCCCTGTTTAGTAGGGTTAAACGAAAAACATATTTTTTTCCAAATCAATTTCATACAGATTTGAAAATGTGCCTCTAGATCTACAAAAACTCGTGTTAGAATCTGAACGCCTTAACTTTTTATCTTCAGGTTCCTCTTTGGGTCTGAATTTTGCAAAAATACATATCGTCAGTATAATTCGCAAAGTGCTTAACTTTATATAAACCAGATCATCATTGGAAAATTGTTCAGTCAAGATTTAATAAATTCCATATTAAATTATTTCTTTATTATAGGCTACCACACATCACTGTAAAGTTCTGATTTAAAATATGCTCCTGCAAAATTTTAAAAATGGAGTTACGCACTTGGCGAATTACACTGACGATATGTGAATATCATTGATTTTTTCGACTGAATTAAAAATCTAAGAACACATATTTTACATAATGCTTCAAGCCTAAAATGTTTATTAAAAATTATAAAAAATGTTTTTTTTTAATATAAGTAAATTTGTATACCTCAAGAATTTTATAACCATGTAAAAACTGACCGCATATGGCAATTTTTCGATTAAATATAGCACTCTGGAAATAATAGTATTCTTCAACGGTTGTGGTGGAGCTGGCGATATCTTGCGTTGTTGGAGAACATTTAAATAATGTCTAAAAACATTTTACCATGCACCAGGAAAACTAGAGTTTCTTAACACTAGGCTTGCACCACTGCATAAATGCATATATAATAGTAGTATTCTTTGGTGGTCGAAAATATTATACTATTTATTTGCGGTATAGGTATAAAATGAACTGTGAAAAAACATATTACTGTTTTAGGTTAACTTTATTCCAAATACTTGGGTCCATCACACCAAAATTCGATTTGATAGCAGTTGGATCGAATGTATTGGCTGTGGATCCATCAGAAACGGGTAAGAATATTTGTTTACTTAAAAAGGAACTAAAACGCCTTTTACAACATTAGGTATTTTGGATTTATCTAGTTCTTTTCTTACTGTTTAATCATATTTTAATATTTGGGGATCCTGCCGCAATGGAAGTTTAAAACCGTTTCATCTAAAGGAGGAACTCTTGGTCTCTGGTATAATTCGCCTAAGTATTTGGAATAAAGTTAACCTATAACAGTAATAAGTTCTTCACAATGCGTTTATACCTATACCGACAGCAATTATTGGTGTAAAATTTTGACCACCAAAGAATACTGCTAATATCTGCATTTTAGTTGATGCAGTCGTACTCTTAGTCTTACTCTGGTTTTTCTGTTCTGCATTTTATCTATTGTGCATGGTATATATATTATATATATATATATATATATATATATATATATATATATATATATATATATATATATATGAAGCACAAGGAAAAAATTCCTACTGTCTTGGTGTATTATATAAAATATTCTACTCCCTTTAAAGACAGTCAAAAGAAAACATCCCGCGTTTCTATGCTATCCACCGGCAGGATTTAATATCCTACCGCTAGACAATGAAACTTGTCTAATAAGTGGACGCTTGTTTTCTGTGCTAAAACAGAAAATTGAATATATTAAAAATATGTTAACAGGCATATTGGACAACAATCATAGAATAAACTGTGATGCTTCAAGTATTCTAGGAAAGAAAACTTGTTTTAAAAAACTCAACATCAAAGAAAGTGCGTATACATTGTGTTACAAATTCGAAGGGTGCCATTAGGATCTTGCGAACAGTAAGAGATACAGAGTTGGTTAATTTAGGGCAAAATATGCTTAACAATTTTCCGTTTTATAACTTAAAAAAATTCCAGCTGTTTCGGAATTATCCGGAAAAAAAAACAAAATTTTTTGAAACTGTTTATTTTCTTAGTTTACTTGAAAAGACAACAACAAATTACCCATTATTGCCACTTTTTCTCTAAAATAAATAAATATTTTCCTCTAAATTTTTCCACTGCAAAATATTAACGACAGAGAAAACCCGAATGTTCTGACGTAAAACTAAAAATATTTGGAAGTAATTGGTAAAATAATTTATTGCTGACAGACTGTAAACGAAATACATTATTATTTGGATTATTGGGTGTTTAAAGCAGTTATTTCCGAAACTTAATACCAATAACCTAAATAAATATTGTATACAAAGTAATACCGTTTAAAAGACTAAAAAATGGTAAATATTTATTTATTGACTCTTGTTAAACTAAAAGTAATATTAGTAAACGAGAATTTTACAAAACTTAAAGATAGATGTACAAGATAAAAAGGGCCACTATGGGCATCCTGAAATGTGAGGTTTTATGTGTCTAATATTATACTGTTTAAAAAGTAAAAAAGTTTAAAGAAATCCGGGAAAATATCAATACTAAAAATTGGATTTTTTTTCTGGTCTTATTTACAATCGAATTAATAAGTTGCATTTTCTTATTGACCGTTTTACATCTCTACTTAATGGTGATTTTTTTTAAATACCACGTTTTTTTCGTGAGACCATTATCAAATCATAAAAACTGCAACTGATTTTAAAATTCAATTTAAAATAAGACCAAGAGAGAAACAAAACAAATTTTTATTTCTTTTTTCCGGATGTCTCCAGAAATATTCAGAATTTTAAAACCTTTAAAACAGCATATTATTAGGCAAACTTACCCCAACTCTGTTCCCAATTAACCGACTTCGTATCTTTTACCATTTTCAAGATACCCATACTGGTACTCCTTATCTTGGACACGTTGTATCCACTAAGTAAGAAATGTCATGGATTATCCTTACAACAGAAGTGTATATTTGAATATATAGGTGATTCAAAATCGTTCACGAAACTTAAGGGGTGATTCTACTTGACAAAATAAGGGTAAAGCTTTATATAATTTTTTAAATGTTATTCGTTTTCGAGTTACAAGTCGTCAAAGTTTAATTTTTATTTTGGTTTTTCACCATATTACATTTATTTTTAACCAATCCAATGGATATTTGGCACACAAATCGAGCTTTGCAGATTCTAAAATTTTAAGACAAATGTACTTTTCTAAATACCGCCAGAGGAGCAGTTTACCTAAAACTTAAAATTTATTTACATCATAACTTTTATTTTGACAGATATCGCAAAGCTGGGAGCGTCATTGTATAGACAATCAAAAACCTAAAAATATGGTACTCTTTATTAAGTCGATAAACTCACCGTTTAGGCACCAATAGACATCAAGTTTTCATCAATTTCAATCAACATTACCTACATACATACAGGGTGTCTAGTAACTCAACCGACAAACTTAACCAAACGATTCTTCAACAAAAAATAAGAAAAACTTTATATAAACATATGTCCTAAACGTTTTAGTTTTTAAATAACGGGGTATTAAATATTTAAAAAAAATTAAATATATAACACATCGTTCAAAAACTAAGACGTTTAGGACATATGTTTATATGAAGTTTTTTTCTTATTTTCTGTTGTAGCATCGCCCCGCAAAGTTTGTTGCTTAAGTTACTGGACACCCTGTATGTATGTAGGTAATTTGATTGAAATTGATGAAAACTTTGATGTCTATTGGTGCCTAAACGGTGAGGTTTATCGACTTTAATAAAGAGTATCATATTTTTAAGTTTTTAATTGTCTATAAAATGGCGCCCCAGCTTTGCGATATCTGTCAAAATTAAAAACTTATGATGTAAATAAATTTTAGGTTTTAGGTAAAGTGCTCTCTGGCGGTATTTAAAAAAGTACTTTTGTCTTAGAATTTTAGAATCTGCAAAGTTCGATTTGTGTGCCAGATATCAACTGGATTGGTTAAAAAATAAATGCAATATGGCGAAAAACCAAAATAAAAATTGAACTTTGACGGCTTGTAACTCGAAAACGAATGACATTTTGAAAAAAATTGTATGAATCTCTACCCTTATTTTGTCAAGTAGAATCACTCCTTAAGTTTCGTGATCCATTTTTGAATCACCCTGTATTTTAAATGTTGCTATTAGTTAGTAATGGAGTTCTCTTTCTCAATGGTTCTCTGTCATGTTATAATATTTTCGGCTAGTTGACAACAAAACCAAATATTGTTTGGTTAAAAATATAACCAGTGAATATGTTGCGATATGCATAAACCTATTAAGCTATGGATGGTTAAAGCAGTTTTACTAAGTTGGGCTTTGGGGCAAGAAATAAAATAAGGCCCCAAGTAAAGTATATAAAATTTTGACGTACTCCAAGCAACCAAAAGAAAAAAGTTTACCTGTCTAAATAAAAGGCATCAACAAGTTAAGTAAGTAAGCAAAAATAAAGAAAGGCCCCAACCACACTATTTAACGTCGTTTGTACTCAATTCGACGAACACAAAAAGAACTTTACCTCCTTACAATTCTGGTTTATTTATATTTAAAATGATTACTTCTATTATTTACACTTAGTAAGTCAGGGTCCAGGGGGCTCTCTACGCTCAGGGGCCCCGGGTCCTGCCCTGTCTAACCCCATAGTAGCTACGCTACTGGTTTTACCTTAGGAAATACTTCTGTAAAATTTCTTAAATATATAACTACTTACTTTAACCTGATTTAGTAGTTTGTTGGTATTGATGCTTACCTGTAAAAATAATTACTTAGTTAGGTCACATAAATTACTTGAAAACAGCTGTTAAAACTAAAGTGTAATTAAATATACAGTATGTCGGCGATGGGGTGGACAAGAGGAAAAACGGACCAAAAATTTTTTGAGGAAAAGTCATTATGTATAGAAAGTTTGGCTTACCAAATGGGTGTCCCAAAAGTTAAAATAGTTATTTTTGTACCAAGGGCGTAAAATAGCTCTTTTACGCCAGCGGCTGAAAGTTATCAGCTGTGGGCGTAAAGTGCTTTACGCTAGAGGTGCAAACAATATTTTTGTACGATTGAAATTAATAATACAAGCATTCTCTGTAGTTAGGAAAAATTTCCCACCTTTTAATTTTTCAAATTGTAATCAGTATACTTTTACCCTATGTTTAATTAAATAAATTGTTGTTTTACCAAAAAAAAGGGGGCATTATTAAATTTTAATATTGTTTTATAAATTTATAAATGCGGGCGTTTTAGATACTTTTTATTCTAGGGCGTAAAAGTGTTATTTTACGCCTTCATTTATAAAAGCGGGCGTTTTTAATACTTTTTGCCCTGGGGCGTAAAGGGCAATTTTAAAATATTCCTATGGGGCGTAAAATTGTATTTTACGCCTGGTCATGCAAAAATATTTTTACAAGGATAAAGTATCCCTATTTCAAAGTTTTCAACAAAATGCTTTTTAAGAAAATTGTTTGAAATTATCATATCTTTCAGGATATTCGTTTTTATTAGGTTTAGATAGTAATCATTTTTTCGGTTTAAATTTGCATGTAACTAAAAAGTTTCGTAGATATTCCTTTGGTTTTGTACCTTCAAATATCACCCTTAAATAGGTACTTTACAAATAAATTATGACAGTGTTAATCAAACATGACCACAGCATCAACTTTTAGATATTTTATTAATTTTAACAAATATTAACAACAAAGCAAATAATACAAAATACAATATATAAAAAGTGAACTTGTAGATACATTTAATTTGGATAAAAAGTCTATTTAAAATGGTGGATGTATGTTTTCCCAAAGATGCATAGTCCTGTGATTAGTCACTCTCGATTTCTGATCCTGCCTCTCCAAAGTAGCATAAATTCTCGTCTTTAGTTTGGTAATTTGGGTTTTCGTAAATATCTCTTTGAGTTTAGGAGTTTGTGTAAGTAAGTAGTTGAGGGCTATTTTATCCGCAGTAAATTCCTCAATTTTGGCAATAGGATCTGGTAAGCCTACAGTGTTGTTGAGAAGTATATTTAGTTTATCGAAATTCAAAATAAATGGAGGAGAATGATTATATTATCTATGAACTCTTTAGCTGGTTGTAGGTTAGTTATGCTTTGATTTTTTATGGTATCTAGTATCTTTAGTGGTATGGAGGAACCAAATGAAAGATACAGGGAGGAGATGATGGAACCTCGAGTTGCATTTGGTGGTGGCAGGTTACTGTTTGGGGTGGAATAATATTCAATGGTAGAACAAATCTGATTGTTTTTCAAAATGAATCAGTAAATGCAGCTCGTTATATGGATAGGTGCTTATATCCTGAAGTGATTCCTTTTGCTGATAATTTCGGTCCTGACTTCATTTACATTGATGACAACGCCCGTCCACATCGGGCAGCTGTCGTAAATGAAGTTTTGAAAATCATAATATTCATCGTATGAGATGGCCTCCTCGTTCGCCGGATTGTAATGCAATTGAACATATCTGGGCATATTTGAGTAGGCAACTTTCACTCCGGGAACAACAACCCACGACATTGCCTGAATTGGTTCAAGCTATTGAAGAGCAGTGGTTGCTAGTCCCACAGGCTTTTATCAATACCCTAATAATGAGTATGCCTGAAAGATGCGAAGCTGTTCATCGTTCAAGGGGAGGTCCTACAAGATATTGAAAGCTTCTTCTGTACTTTATTTTTGTTTTATTATTGTTTTCTTTTGTTACATAATTCAATAAATGTAATAATATCCTATAAGCTTCTTTATTTTAGGACACACTGTATGCCCTTATTGAGGTTTATAAAAAAATCCTCCAACTTTTCTAGCTCTTGAAACATCTGTATTGATAACTTTTTCTAATGCCTGGTTTAACTTTATTAAAAATATTGTAAAAAAAAGACAGAAAGGGATTGTATTCACTATTTTATACAGATTAGCAGAGCTGTCAAGACCTGTTTGATCTGTCAAATAATAATAAAAAAATGTTTTGTGCAATCAAGGAAACCCACATTCCAAATAGCCAAATTTGAAATTGCATTTTTTGTCATTTACGCCTATAAGCTAATTGTTTATTTTGAGTCACACTGTATGTCTTTAACCAGGTTTATATAAAAACATCCAGATTACTCATCTCATATTACAAGATTTGTTTTCCACCATACAAATACGTGAAAATTTGGCTTTCTAGAAAAAAAAACGTTTTCTTTTTGTTTCAGAGGGGTTATCAAAAAACCGTCAAATACGTCCCGAGATATGGAGTATACCTATAAACACAAGACATAATTTTCACCTTTGAATCATTATTAACAAAATGGGAGATGGATGAAAAATTATAAAATTTACATAGCTTCTTCCCACGCGTTGTATATCATAGAAAATTCGATTTCAAACAAATGTCACATATAACATGCAAATCTAGGAGAATTGACCTTTCAAATGCAAAAAAGTATATCTCAATTCGTTCACTCGATTTAAAGTTATACCTGTTTGAAAATGAGTGAGAAAATCGCGTGGCTCACTTTCACTGTTGCGTAGTTTAGTATCCTTAATATTGCAAAATTATCAGGGTTTCTTGGGGGAAAACTTTCGCCTCGGAAGCAAGCTTTAAAGCTTGAGCTTGATTGCGAGAGGCTGGGTGAAGAATCCTGTATTAATTGTGGTGCAAGCGGCTATGGAATGGGTATAGTATTAGGGTAGTGGGTAATGGGTGGTGGGTGGTAGGATAATACTCAAACAGTGTTGGTGTTTCCGGAATTCGGTACTGTATCTGTATGGGGTACTAGGTTTCTGGGTTCTGTAAGTAAAACAATATTTGACTGTAATGTGGTAGGAGGTATCGATCTAGATTCGGTATATTCTAAAGCAATGTGTGGTGTGCTAAAGGTAAAGCACTTTGCATCTGATAATATAAAAATCCTTTAGGTGGTGTTTTCAAAGTCAACAGTCCGGCACTTGTCTCCAAAAGCCTAAAATGTATATTTGGAAAGGTTAGTATTTAGTTTTATGATTGTTATGGGCGAGACAAGATTAAGTCCTATTTTGTATATCAATAAGTAATGTGTGCATTATTGTTGGACACACTTTTAAAAGGACAAGTCCTTCTGCTGGGGTTATAAGGTGTCGGGCCCTCAGAACTTTGTAATGTAACTGCCTATCCTTAAAACGGTCCACTATCTGTTTAGTTTAAAGGTACATACATATTCTATTGTTGAATAAGTAAGATGAAAAGATAAATTTTGAGTTCCTAAAGGTATCATACGTAAAATACGTTATTTTTTTATTTATGGTATATCTTGTTATGCATCGTTAAAAAGCCTAAAAAGGCCTTTTTAAAAATGTCATAGACAATTATGGTTTTCATTTTAAAAAAGGCAAGTTAATGTCGTAGCTCAAAAACGGACAACTACATTAAATATCAGATTACACCTTTATATTAAAAATATAATTATCGACAACTTTTTATTTAAACTTTTTTTCTATTCCAAATATTAACTAAGTTACAGATAAAAACACATTTTTGAAAAAATGGTTTTTCCAAAATGTCCAGTAAGCCATGATTTTTTGCGAAACAAAAGTGATTTACTTCAAAAACTACAATTCTTTTCCCATTAAACCATTTCGGTTGCTGCAGCGCTTTCTAAGATCTCTGTATCAAACATCGAAAAAAACTCACCCTGAATACGTACATATAAACTCTCACGAAATATTTCAATACAAGGTTTTCTGATCTACTCTAGCTATTATCAAAATAAACAACTGGCTAAGGAGCTACTCCGCTACTAGACTGAAAAGAAAAGGTTGAAAAATGTTCTTTACGTGCCGCTGGGCGTCTGTTTAATTTATAAGGAGACGCTCATTAAAAGAGTCGTCAAGTCTGCTGTGTAAACGAACAGTTATTCACCTAAATTAGATATAAATGTAAAATTATACAGGGTGGCTTTTTTGTCGGGATTATAGAGTATAGGCTAAACGGTAAGAGATACAAAAAAAACTAAGTAGTTCTCTTTTTCTTGTTTAATTTAATGACGCAATCTGATCCACGCTAACTTGATTGGTTTGGAAGATACAGGGTGATTTTCAAAATTCGTCTATTTTATTATATCTTATTACTCGTACATTTATGGAGAGTAAAAACTTCAAATTCAGAAGCTTAATTAGTTTTACGTAAAATCCAGTGAGCTTACCCAAAAATAAATATAAATGTTTTAAATTTTGAAGTAGAACCCAAACTTGCATGCATTTTTTAAATGAAACACCCTGATATCTAGGTATATTAAAAAAATTCTTACGATTAAAACAATATATATATACACTTTTTATTTTGCTTGTTCCAAACAGCAAATAACAAAAAAATTGTTAGTATGGATTAAATCAGCTATTTATTTATTTTTTGAAGGGTATGTACATAAAAATTAAATTTTAACAAAAATAATAAAGATGATCAACCAAAACAATGAACAACTACAAAAATGTTTCATTGGTAATAGTAACTAAATAATTATTTCAAATACTTAATAATTCTTTGGCGCTTGTATTTACACACAAAATGTGCTCAAAGGTCTTTTATTCTGTTTAATGCAGTTTTTAACTCAGCTTGTAATCAAACTAATGGCGATATAACTGTAAATATCTGGTACACTTTGAATACACATAAAATGACTTGCAACAAGTTTTTTAAATTGGATTAGTAGATAACAAATATCTACCATATATTTACCATATCGCCATTAGCAAAGACAATTATATAAACTATAATATTGTCTTTGTCATTAGTTTGATTACAAGCTGAGTTCAAAAATGTATTAAACAAAATGGAAGACATTTAAGCATATTCTGTGATTATACACAAGCGCCAAATAAATATTAAGTATTTGAAATATTTTGCTTATTATAAATAAATATTTTTTGTGATGTTTTCGTTAATAATTGTTTTATTATTCTTGTAAAATTTTGCTTTTATATACACACCCACTTTAAAAAAAATTAATATTGATTTAATTTAGGCCAAAAATTTTTTTCTTAGTTTTGCTGTTTAGAACAATGCAAAATATTAAGTGTTATACATTGTTATAATGGCAAGAAAAAATGCAATTTTTTAAATACTTAGATACAGGGTGTCCCATTTATAAAAAGGCAAGTTTAGGTTATATCTTTAAATTTAAAAACATACATATTTATTTTAGGTACGCCACTGGATTTTAAGTAAAAAATTTTAAAACTTTTGTCTTTGAAGTTTTTTCTATCTTTATAAAAGTCAAGTAATAAAACTTAATAAAAATTAACGAATTTTGAGAATCACCCTGTATCTTTTGAAACCAATTAAGTTAGCGTGGATCTGATAACGCCATTAAACTAAACACACAAAAAAGGACATGTATCTTAGTTTTTTGTATCTCTTGTGTCTAAATTTACTTGCTTCCCTCCTTGCACCAACACAAACGTCAAAAGTTTAAATTTTGGTTTGTTTGGTTTGTTTATTTTATGTAATATTTAAGATATGGGATCCTAATTTAATTTTAAAAACCTTTATTTTTATTAATTTGACAAAATGTTAATCGTAGTTTTGTGTTGGTCCATTTTAAGATTTTTGTAGTTTTTGGAGCCCCTGTACAAAACAAAACAAATTTTTCAACGTAAATCTTGTTTATTTTAAGAAGCAAAAGCAGTTAGTTATACACAACTTTCTTAAACATTTAAATTTTTGGTCCATTAGTCCTATTGTAAAGTCCATCCGTGGACATACTGCATGTAATTTGATAAAGATTTTTATATTTAAAATTTGACATTGGCTGTTTTTGAAAAAAAAACCTTTAGAATACTTAATTTGACCCAAACAAATAAATAAATAAATAAATAGCTAAGCTAAAACTATTTAAAAAAACGAAAAAGTTATAGGGGCTAGGGGACACTTGGTATTTAGAGTAAATTTTCTTGGAAAGTACCTGAACCGATTTTAAAACCAAAAACTGCCGACCCCTTTTTCATTAAAAACTTTTAGACATTTTTGATGGTGGAAAGAGAGAATAAACCTAAACAAATTTGTACTTTTCTAAAGTATAAATCAGACGTGATTTAGGATTTTTATGTGGACAACAGAACTATAGAGGGTGGCTCGGTTTAATTAAGATGCACTGCGTAAGTTAATAGAACTGCACCTCTTATGTGTCTTTAAGACCGCTAAAACTACATTTACCATATCGTCGCCTTAATAAAAAAAACACCTTACTCCATTTTAAATAAAACATGCATTGCCCTCTTTAGCCTTATAAAATAAGGCTAAAGATAGCATCAAAATCACATTTTTATTAATTAATTAATTGGTAAATTACCTAATTCCAGTTTTTATAAAAAATGTGATTTTGATGCCATCTTTGGCATTATTTTATAAAGATGACAAAGCATGTTTTATTGATAATGAAGTTAGGTGGTTTACAATTAAGGTGACGATATTTGGTATGTAAGGTTCTGGAGATGTGGAATTAAATAGTGATATCGTCACTGTTGCTAGATTTTTAAGTTTTGTCCATACATCATTTTTCCTTCGTTTCTTAAATGGAATATCATATTTATTTATATTGCAATTAATTGAGCGGGTCAAATTTAATATGTTCCATAATTTTCGGAATTCTGTCTTTATTCGTTGCTTAGATATAACTCAGACTTACTACACCTATTGCAAAAAGTACAGGGTCTCCGGATTTTGTTGCAATTGCAGGGTAGCTTGGCTATTATAGGATATAGAAAACATGACAAAGAATTTTTATAACCCGCTTCGTTTCTGACATACAGGGCAAAATTCATTTTTCCTTATTTTTGGACTCCCTTCGTATTTTAGTTGTTCCTTAACTTACAACAAAATTAAAAACCGATATTTGTAGAAATCTTTATGTAGAATCCCGTGGTGTAATTATTTCTTTTTTATTATTTTTTGAGATATAAACCAAACATTAATTTTTCTTATGAAACACCGTGTATATTTTTATTTAATAGATTACAGCGGATAAAAGCTTACTAAAAAAACACATTATTTTTATATTTTTATACCCTAAATTAATCCTTTTCATTTTAAAATTAAATTTCACATATAGTAGGCCATGATATAGACCTTATTTCCAAAGAATAGTATCACCAGTTTAAATGGTAATGATATATTTTTTTATCTTTGGACAATCCACGAAGCCTAAAACTTGATACGGAACTTGAAGATTTGGGGGAAAAGGAAAGACCTCTGCGGGCAGCAAGTTCCACATTCTAGAAATTTTAGAGATAAAAGAACGAAGAAAGTGGGAAGTTCAGGGCCTGTCCAGTTGGACCGTATAGGTATGCATACGCGTGGCACCACTAGTATCACTGTTGGGAACCGTGAGTGAAGGAATTATTTACCTCGGGATGTGCAGGGTAAAATATAGTAACTAAGCCATGATCTAAGCGACCTAGGGAAGCTGTGACACATATATTTGCAAATGAAATTAAACTTCTCAATAAAGGCCTCCCAGATGAACCCAGGAGATCCGAATGGAGAGGTATTTTACCTTTCGAACATTTTACTTCCGGGTGTGCCGGAGAAAAAGGATACTGATTTACATCTTTGTTGGTAATGTTGAACAGATTTTGTAAAATATTATTAAAATAATGTCTAAAAAAATCCCTTATTGGGTAGTCCAGGGATCTGCATTTAAGTTTTTTTTTTGTAAAAACTAAAGAAGAAATAAAAAAACTTAAAAGCTGTATTTTTACTTGCTTAATCCAAATAAAATATTTTTTTCAAAAGTCATTATACCTTTTATTGTCAGCAATATTCGTTTTAGTTTCGCTTAAGAAGCCACTGGACTAAATAAATTTAATTAACTTAAAGTTAAATTAGTCTCATAATGGAAAAAATTAGACTGCCAAATTTCATTAAAATTTGATGACTGACTAAAGTTTAACACCCTGTATCTGGGAAGCAATGCATTTCCGGACCCATATTTATGTAAACTTTTTTCATATTTTCAATAGTAGAATCTGCCCTTAATTTTTTTAGCAGCAACATTCTGTAACAACCTATATTGTGGTCAGTACCAACAATTTTCTATTGGATTTTTAAGATAGGATTAACAGCATTATTTTAATTGAAGATATGTTCTGTAGTTTGGCGGATTCATTTAATAGATGGTATTTATTTGGGTACACGCCAAAATAAAATTAAAAGTACTAAAAAAACACAAAAAAATTTAAACAAGTAAACAGATAATTAAAAATCGACGTTTCGGTGGCAAATCTGCCACCGTTGTCAAGATAAATGGAATAAAACTAATAAAAATAAAAACTTACTATTATTTAGGCTTTAAAATTCACAATTTTTCTGTTTTTTTGGGATATTCTGAAAACTTTGACATTAAATGTCAAGACATGTTTGTTTGGTTATAGTGTCATAGTGACATAGATAACTGGTTGCTGGTGTAATGATTGTTTATTTTACAAAAAAGGTGAATAGTTAGTTAATTTTTAGTCTTCCTGAAGATACTTCAGTATCAAGCAAAGGCAACCAAGTGTTATTTAAATTAACTGAAATTGATGCTACACAATTATCTTTATTTAATAATATATACGCACTTTCTTTGATTTTGCGTTTTTTAGAACAAGTTTCCTTTGCTAAAATGCTCGAAGCATCCCAGTTTATTCTATGATTGTTATCAAATGCGTGTTGGCAGATTTTTGATTTATGAAATTCTGTGTTTTTAATGTATGATCTGTGTTCTTTTATGCGTTTGGCTAATGGTCTACAAGTTTCACCTATATAAAACTTATTGCATTCGCAAGGTATTTTATAAATGACATTTTTTGTATTTTCATTTAAGTTGTATGGTTTTGTTTTTGTTAATTGAGATCTGATTGTGTTTTGTGTTTTAAAGATTGTGCGAATATTAAATTTATGCCCTATTCGTTGAATTTTATTTGATAGTCCGGGAATGTATGGTAAAAATAAATTTGTAATAGGTCTATTTTGATTTTGTCTTATAACTGGAGTTTCAAATTCAAGGAAACAATTATTTATAAAATCAAGAGGATAATTATTTTGAATTAAAATATTTTTTAAATAATCTTTTTCAATATTTATATTTTGATTAGAACAAATGACTTTAATTCTATCAAATAGACTTTTTACAACTCCCTTTTTAACCATTATTGGGTGATTTGAGTTAAAATTTAAGTATCTATTTGTATGTGTAGGTTTTCTGTAGATTTTAGTTTCAAAATTGTTTAAATCTTTTTTTATTAAAATGTCAAGAAATGGTAGTTGTGAGTTGTTTTCTTTTTCTAACGTAAACTTAATTGTTGGTTCTTGTGTATTAATGTGTGTTAAAAAATTATTTAAACAGTGTTCGTCATGTTGGTATATAGAAAAAATGTCATCTATATATCTCCACCAAACTAAAGGTTTATATTGATAATTTTCTACAAAATTTGATTCAAAGTTTTCCATAAAAAAATTAATAAAGGTGATAAAGGTGAACCCATAGCCATGCCAGAGGTTTGTTTATAAAAATCAGTGTTATATTGAAAATATGTTGTTTTGACACAAAAAGTTAAAAGCTCAAGAATAGTGTTTATGCTTAATTTTGTTCTTTCGCCAAGATGGACATCATTTTCTAATTTATTTCTAACAATATTTAATGTTTTATTTACTGGGACATTTTTGAATAAACTAACAACATCAAAACTTACCAGTGTATTATTTGGATCAATATCCATGTTTGATAATTTCTCTAAGAAATGTTTAGAATTTTTAATGTATGAATCAGTGTTGTTTACCAAAGGATCTAAAATGGTAAGTAAAAATTTTGCTAATGGATGTGTAGGTGAGTTTATACAACTTACTATAGGACGTAAAGGTATATTGGGTTTATGTATTTTTGGTACTCCGTAAAAATGTGGTGTTTTACTGTTGTGAGGTGTCAGTTTAAATCTTTCATTATCTGTAAAAGAGTTTTTATGTTTCTTTAACATATTATAAATTTGTCGTTCAATATATTCAGTAGGGTTATTGTTTATTTTATGTAATTACCATCATTTAAAAGAGACATTATTTTATCATCATATGTATTACAATCTATTATAACTGTTGCATTTCCTTTATCTGCAGGAAGAATTTTTATGGAATTGTCTCTTTTTAATGATTGTAATGCTTTTTGTTCAATTTGTGTTAAATTTTGTTTAATTTTAAATGGTTTTTCTAACGCGATTTTTGTTCTAATTCTAAATTCATCTTGATGTTCTATTGGTAAGTTTTGACATGTTTCTTCAATGCAAGAAATAATGTCAAGCTTGGGAACTGTTTTGGGTGTAAATAATTAAAAATCGAAACGTCCATTTTTAATTATCTGTTTACTTGTTTAAAATTTTTTTGGTTTTTTAGTACTTTTAATTTTATTTTGGCGTGTACCCAAATAAATACCATCTAGCATTATTTTAAATAGGATTTTTAGGATCTTTACATACTCTATGATAACAAACCACACACCATGGACATAAATAGCAAACAACAGAATAAAAGCAAATATTGCTATAATTTAATTTAGTTTTAATTTACATGTGGGCCATTCTTAGTTAAGTTAATTGCTTAATGATAAAACGCGGAACGACAAAAATTTTAGAAAGTTAATAATTGTTTTTAATATTTGATGAACACAATCATTTTAAACGTGTCTGCAAGGCGGTCAGTCAATTTATCAATTTTAACTTGTTTTATAGGCCAGGTAGTACAGAAAGTGAAACTTAAAAAAAGTAAAAATTCGCAATTATTTGGTCCTGCACGGATTTACTTAAAATTTTAATTGAAGGTAGAGAATAGTCCCAGGATTAAAATTTATATCTAATCAAAGAACGCCAACACCCTAGTGGTGGTTGCCATCCCATTTGAGGGGTGACATTTTTTTATTAATTTTAACTACAGGAATTGATCCGACAAGTGATTCTAAGCAAAAATGTTTTTTCCTAAAACTAATATTTGTTACGTTATTTGCGATTAAGAGTAACAATTTTTAAACGAAAAAATCGACGTTTTAGGGTTTTTTTTTTGCGAATAACTCGAAAGCTATGCATTTGGTCAAAAAACCGGTAGAGAGCAAAATTGTAGCTTAAAACAAAAACAAACAAAATTCTTTCGTTATGATTTTTCTAGGACTAATACCAACCGATAAACGGCATGTTAAAGGTTAGTGTTTTTATCAAATGCAAAATTTGATAGATTCAAAGTTGTGGGACACCCTGTATTTATAGGGTTAATCAAATAGCAATAGTAAAGCTTTAAACAATAGAACAAAAAAAACGTGACTAAACTAAGTATAATGAAGTTATGAATTTAAGTGACCATCTCTATAAACACCAGTTTTTAGAGATAGTAACATTCTTTTAATATTTTTTTGTAACAAGGGTGTGTTTACCGTGGACGTCGAATTTAAGTCTTAACTTAGAATGACCCATTTACCATTAATATTATTTACTAGCAGTTCAAGACCAATATCTTATTTAAAACATAAAAAGTAGTATTTCCTTGTTTATTACTTGTTATATTTAAAAGGCAATAAACCCATTAAATAACTCAGCTCGAACAGGTGAAACAATAGAAACATTTTTAAAATATTTGTTTGTCAACTTTAACTCCAGCTAACTATCTCGTCACCTGTCCTAGGTCAAGCACACCTAACCATAATAAAATTAGGTGTATGGTAAAGTTATACTAATGATATATTATTATTTTAACGTCGTAAAAAACTATTACAACAATATTATGAGTATAAATTACTAAACACCGCATCAAGATTATCTATTACATAACCAACCTATTAAACAGGGTGGGCCAAAGGTAGGTAACCAAATAAATTTTTTAAATATTGAATTTTAAAAAACAGGATATTCCTTGGAAATACATGTGTGAATAATATGGTCTCGTAGATGACCACCCTGTTTTTTTTTCACACAGCCTTGCTCTAACTAGTACATTTTTTATTACTATTTGACCGAACTTTGTTTCTAATATTGGCTTTTAGTTCCTTAAGCGATACGGTTTATTTTTGTATACTTTCTTTTAGGTAGTAGAGAAAGAAATCGGGCACCGTTAAATCTGGTGATCTTGGAAGCTACTTCATTTGATTTGATTTATATTAATATATTAAAAGAAGTTATACCATACATTAAATTATAAAAAATGGGTATTGTGTCAGAAGGCAACTATCAAAATATTGCCACGTCAGAGGGCATCTTTACGAAGCTACTTATTTTTACGCATTGTTTTGTGCATTTGCTTCCTTGTTATTTACAAAAAAGGCTGATCTGTACCCGCACTCCGTAAGTCGATAGAAAGGGGAAAAATAGAGGAAATAATTTTTTTTTAATTTCTTGTCTGTACTCTGTATCATTCTTCCTAAAAGTTGGTAAATCTTTGGCAATGAAAAAGTAATAGACTACCGGACTTAAAAACGTTGGGCTATGTTGTGGAAAAATGCACCCTTTATAGAAAAATGCACTTCTCGTTTCTCAAAAATATATGTTTTTATGTTTTGTTTATTTGGCATATTCATTTACATTTTAAGTCCAAGTCTGTTAAATTTCTGGATTTTAATAGTTTATCTTAAGTAAGTAAAATGTATCTAGCTTTTTTCTATTTTGTATAAAAATTAAAGGAGAAAACGGCGACAAGATCTGCGTGTTAAAAGGTGAGAAGTTGAAATATATTTATTTTATTTGAATTAGCAAAAATTAAGTTTAGGCGGTGCTTTAGTGTGTATGGATTTATTTAAAAAAATAATTAGTGAGCTCACACCTAATCTAAATGTTACATTTTAATCAAAATACAAAAGAACAACATAACATAAACGAATATTATTTAATGGCGACAATGCTTACGCAAACACCCTCTTATAAAAGAAAGTAAACGTCCAAGAGGGAAGAGCGAGATTACTTTGCGGAGTTCGAAATAGACAGGAAGTAAAAATAAAGAAGAAATTGCTTTTTGCGAGCTACCGAGTGCGGCCTCTGGTATAAACTATTTAGTGTAATCCTTTTACCTTGTAAAACCGTTCTGAACCGTTCTCTGAACTGTCAATATTGTCAAGAACGGTTCTGCAACATGAAAAAAATGTCAAAAAATTGTAAAAGGAACACTTATGATGTCGTTCTGGGCGGTTCTGGAGAATAAAAGGAATACAGCAATTATGATGCTGAAGATTTTCGAAAAAACAAGTATTGTCAAACATTCATTTTTTCAGATATTTTTTAAGTCTTGAATTCTTACTCCCAATTAGGTTGCCGTTGTTAATGTCAGGCTGGCAATTTTAGAATTCTAGTTTCCTCTAGTATCGTGCCTCCAATCTTAAATTCTAGTATTGTGCTTGACATCTACGAATGTTTTTATGGCTTTTCAATGGCCGGGGGCCGTTGGTTTAAAATGTGCAAAGAATGTCTAGTTCTAGGCTAAAACACTGTATTTTGTTTTTTAAACCACAAGTTACGACTTTAAGAAACTGGCCAATGTTTTTTATTTTTGCAATCTTTAAAACACTTCTGAAAGTAAAATATTTCTTTCAAAGATTAATTTTCATATAAATATTAATATCAATTATTAATTTATAGACAGGGAGTAATTTAATTGATGGCTAAAAAATACAGAGTATGATTCCTTAGCCTATTTTAGAAACAAAAGTTCATATGTCCTGTTTTAACTTTTAAGGATATTCTCATAAAATTAAACATGCACCTTCTAAGCAGCAATAGGCTTTTTTTGTTGTGGAAGTTTTTAAATTATATCCTTCAGTGGCGGCCGTACGGGATAAATATGAAAAAGTTTTAAAAAAATATGGTACGCCATTGCTTTTTTTCAAAAACAAAAATTATTTATAAAATTTCCATTTTATTTACAACAAATTTAGCCTCTTGAACTTTCGTTGTCGGATGGATCGTTTTCGCGTAAAAAGATAAAAACCCTTTTGATGCATTTTTGGTCTAACGAAATTATATTTAAGGCTGGTGCCTAATTTTTAGTTTTTATGCGAAAACGGTGCATCGGACAAAAAAGTCAGGATATCAAATCAGTTGCAAAATAAATTAGGATTTAAAAAACAATTTTTATTTTTGGAAAATGAAATAGCGTACAATATTTTTATTTTGAAAAATGTTCAGTATTCATCTCGTACAGTGGCGGCGAGTAAGTGGGTGCACGAGGGGCAAATGCACTCAGAGAGGTGTATGTATGAGAAATGAACATTTTAACATTTTCGTCCTTAAAAACTGTTTTTGATGTGGGTTAGGACCTTTTTTTGCTCTTTAAGTTTTTATTAGGTAAGAATAGAATACATCTTTAGCCTTATTCTTGTGAAAGTTTTTAAATTTTAAATAATAAGTAAAATTTCAAGTCGGTGACCTTCTTTTTTTTGCTTGCTCTTCAAATTTGTCTTGTCACTTGGCGCCGGCACCCATATGAAAACTCAAAACCCGCCGCGCCTGATATCGTTACGTCGTTGGTGGAAATATTTTAAAATGATCTATGTTACAAAATTCCTATTTGTGCTTAGTAGGTTTGTGTCAAATTTTATGAAAATATCTACAATAGTTTTAAAGTTATGATAAGAAAACGATTTTTTTAAACCTTAACATCCTGTAGTTTAAAAGGTTAAGAACATATGTTTATAAAAAGTTTTTTTCCTAAAATAAGCTAAGAAATCATACCCTATATTTTTAGCCATTAATTAAATTAGACCCTGTATATTTTAAATTTTATAAAAAAAGCATTTAGAAAAACAGTTTTTAAAAGGTGCAAATCAAATATTATGTGCCAATTTAGCTTTACATCAAAAAATGTATTAAAAAGGAGGAGAAATTTTAAAAGATTTATTATAGGAAAGGATAAAATATAATTTAAATTTATTAGATGTCAGAAATTACAAAGCTTTCAAACATTAACAGCACATGAGTTTGATAATTATTATTATCATAAACATGTGCACTATTTTGCACTTTTGTGAGGCAAAACGTAATAAATTATCCTTTCGTGTTTACATTTACTTTTTACAAATTTTTTAAAATAGACAAATTTTAAAAAATTGCAATATTTGTGCGTCTAAGTTATTCCAAAAACTTAATAAAAGACGATGTTGACACAATTTTAAATAGAAAACTTGATACCGAGGAAAAATGCGCGATTAGGCATTTGAAACTTTAGGATATGTTTAATTAAATTTAATCAAGACACAAATTGAGACGCGGGTAAATCGAGCAACGCGCATAGATAAGCCACATTTAGATCCGCAATGGCAAGAAACATTTTTCGGATTTTTACGACCTCGCGCAGTAAACAAATCAAGGGTGGACGAGCATGCGCACACTGGCACCCCGTCCGCCGTCTGGCCGTCGGTCATTAGCTACCGTACTCAGAACGGGAAGCAGCGAACGGAAAACCCAGACGGCGTCGGCAAATTCTTTCCAATAATGCGGATAAGCTGTTTGGAGCCAGCTCGGGAATGAGTGGTATCCAAGCGCGCAAACACATTTTTCGTCCATAAAAAGTATCTTTTGTTTCGCGCAGGTAATAACATTGGCAATCCATCGAAATCAGTGGCGACGCGACACAGCTACTAGCCCACTTCGTTGGGCGTTAATTATATTTTCACGCTGACTTCATATACATATTACATATGCCATCATTTTCATCTAAACTTTTTGTCCTATCATAATAAAATATAGCCTATAGCAGACCTGAATAGTGTAGCTTTCTGACTGTAAAAGAATTTTAATCGGTTAAGTATTTCACAAAATTAGCTCCTAGCAAGAAAAGTTAAAAACATAATATGAGTATAGATAAAATTAAATCGTACAGCGCAAATTGACTGGCGACATGACGTAACGCGAGTCATTTTGGCGTTGCTTCAGTGTTAGTTTGTTGGAGTATCATACATTTTTCGATGCAGTTGGTCGCGACATACGCGTCTCAATATGCGGATCACCATGCGGCGCGTGTTGCACGTATGAGCCATGTCTCTCTAGTTGAGTCACCTCTCATGGGCGACTTAATTTGCACCTGGCCTTCATTTTCTAATATACTTAAAGGAAAATTCAACTTTTTGTATTTAAAATTGTTACATTGAAATATACAGGGTATTTCTTAACTGAGGTAATTAAAAGATTGTTTTAAAGATACAGAACATTAAATTTTTTATTTTTTTTTGTTTTTTTATATCCTTAATATTTCTTAGTCGCTATAATTGCTATTTGGCAGTGTATATATGTTACTTGGGTACCTATTAGAAGATATTTTCTTAATTGCCAGACAGTTTTGACAGTTGCAATCTCTTGGCATACAAACATTTTGGGGTGGCCTACTGATCCGAGGAAGTCTAATATTTCTGGTCATTAGCAAGATATGACAAAAAGTATTACATAAAAGTTGTAGGGTTTCCAAATAGGCATGTCTCTAAATTATTTTGATATATACAGAGTGTTCCAAAAACATTTGTTAAAAACCCACCTCCAGCAATAACTTTTTTGAGACACTCTGTATACATATATTAAATAATGAAGGTCTGTCACTTACGGGCTCTTGGACTATAAGTAAATATGTATCCTTCTCTTATTCTGCAAACTACTTGAAGCTATTAAATTTCAGCTAATAATTGATTGATAATTTTTACTGACAAAAGTCAAAATTTGGTACGCATTGTCACCCAAATATTTTAAAAAACGTCTGCTAGCCAATATTTTGTTTTATTAAAAATCCGACAGTGAGCCTACCGTGAGCGGAGCGCCAGAGCGCCAATGTAAAAAGTCCCGTTTAATTTATGAGTATGATTTTTTAAAGTTTTTAATTTCCCAAACGAAAATGGCGTTTTCTTACAAATTATTAAATTCAGTTATAACTACGTGCGTACGTAGTAATAACTAAAAGTAATTTATCAATAACAGAAGACACATAATGGTCACTGCACAATAGACGCTCAGGTCTCGGTAAGCTTACGGTCCGATTAAATATCTATTTGCTATTTAAATAAATGACCATACCGTTAGCGGAGCGCCAATGTGATAAGTCCTATTTAAAATTGCATATAAAAATATTTTATTTTGACTTAAACAATGTTTAATTAACACGTCTGAAGAAGCTACAGTGTAAGCGAAACACGTGTCACAAGTTGTGAATGAAAGTGGAATTTTCTATGACCAGTCTGGCAATGCACCTCCCGGTATGTGGTTAAAAGCCCTTAAAAAATAACTTTATATTTTAAAAATTATACTTTTATAACCTAAAATAATAATGTTTTTAAATATAACTACAGGTAGCATACCTACTAGTTGTAAATACTACGTATGACTTAATGCAATAATAAACTTAAAAACCGTAATAATTCTATTTACATAGGAATTAAACAGCTGAAAACCATGTTTATTACACTAAATTCCGGTATTATATATTGTTAACTTAAAAGATAATTAGATTTTTGTTAAAAAATATTTTATACAGGTTAAAATCCTTAAAAACACTTATTATGAGATTCTAATAGAACGCGATCTTTACTTCTCTGCTTACCGGATAAAATCTTTTATTTATCAAATATGATATACATTGCATAATTTCAATTAAAAGAAGCCACCCTCCATATATCTGATATTTGACCACTTATAAAAAAATCCTGAAACATCTTAATTTGTATTCTTAGGTCGACACAATTTTGTGTCAAAACTGACTTGTCTAAGGTTATCCCTTCCCCCACCAACATAAGTGTCAAAAAGTTTAATAGGAAAAGGGGATCAATTGATACCCTAACACAAAGAGTTTTAAATTAATTAGTTTAAGTTAATTAATTTAGGGTTAATCATGCTGTTCTATTCACATTGCCCAGTTGAGTCGGCAATTTGAGTATAGACCGGTCATTATTAATAGGGCCCGAACTTATCAAATTACCCGTAACATATCTACTCACCGAATTTCATTATATTATATTAAAAAAAAACTTACAGGGGCTAAAGACACCAAGTATTTAGGGTACATTTTCTCGAAAACTACTGAAACAATTTTGAAAAACTAAAGTCTGTTGTCCGCCTAAAAATAAAAATTGACGTGTTTCAGGATTTTTATTCGATGCACAAATAACAGAATTATAGAGGGTGGCTCGTTTTAATTGGAATGCACTCTATAAATAATACACGTATTGCGAATGGGTTAACTTAAAAGTTACAGTCAATGCCTAGGTCAAGGCTTTATTTTATTTCAAACATAACCCTTAGATTTTTAACACACCTGTATAATGGCAACTTTACATTTTTTTAATACATGCAAATTCTAGTTAATCTATACTAATATATATAAAGAGGTTAAGTTTGTAACTTTATGAAGTTGTGGGTTTGTTTGTTTGTAGCTGCTAATCTCCGGAAGAACTAAACCTATTACAAAAATTCTTTCACAATCAGAAATCTTCACTATTCAGAAGTGTTATAGGCTATATTTTACTATGATTTGACAAAAGTTCAGATATTAACGCCCAACCAAGGTTTTTTTAAATAGATACTGATATTCGCGAATATTGGAGATGATTTATTCGCATTCGCATTTGCAAATGTAAAAATTCTAACATTCGGTAAAGCACTGATAAATACATGCACATTAAAAGGTATATCGCATTAACTATTTTAAAGGTATATCTGCCAGTCATGCAATAACAAAACAAGCAGTATTAGTCACCCAATCCGAAATGTTTAGATGTTGGTATTCGCGTTAGTCTTTTTTCCACGCATTGCTTATTGGTTTAATTGACTGGCTAATTCTCTATATGCCAGTAAGGAAACAAAAACCTGCAATGATGCGTCATAGTGTTTGCATGCTGGCATTCTTTGTCTAATCTTTTTATGATAATGTTTTTTACTGGTTAGACTATCACCTTTCTACGCATTGCCTGGGTAGCTTTTTATTTTTCCACACCTGTATACAATGAAGAATAAAATTGTTTAAAAAATGGAACTGAGACCACCTGTCATTGGTTTTTAAAAACATCAGAGTCAATGCATTATTTTTCGTTAGCTTTTTTAATATGTAGTCTTTCAATAAGAGTGATAGTATTTCAAATAAAGATTTGTTGGTTTCAAATCCACATATTTTTAATTTCAAGGTGTTACTTTTTTTTAATATAGAATGCATTGTTATGCTGCAGCATCTGACTCGTCTCGATCAGTTTATCCACTCAAAAATGGGATTTCCATCATCGGTACTCTGCGCAGATTATCTTACGCACTGTGGAACAGTTTGTGGATGAGTTTTGACGTAAAGTTAACTCATCTTCAATCAGAGACAACAATGAGACGAGCAACTAAATGTAAATAAATTATCCGAGAGAGAGATAGCTGCAGGGCCTTCCTTGTCTGTCTTCAAGGAAGGTAAATGCTGATGGCGCGTGAGTCGACTTTATCGCGTGCCCGCCAAATTCAAGTTATATAGCGGTGCCATTTTTGCCCTTAATATAAGGTACTTGGTTTTGTTTCCTATTTGTATAAAATATTGGGGTTTAATTAAATAATTATCCACATCTAATTAAAAATGTCATTTATTTGGTTTCCATAAAGATTTTTCTTACAGATAACCATGTCAATATTACCTCAAATTATTTGTTGAAAAGCACAAATTTAATATATACACTGTGATCACTAATAAAGTCCATATTCAAAGTCCAATTAAAGGTAAAAAACCACGTAACACACAATAAATCACAAAAATTGTAAACAAACTGTCCAAACAAATCGGCCATTAAAAAATATCAAACACAAATATCAAATAACATTTCAGCGTGACTGACTGCGGCAGCGTTGTCAAGTTAAAAATATTTTATTCTTCGTATCATCGTATAGTATATTTAGGTTTTAGCCAAAGAAAGACATTAAAGTTTACATGCAGAAATTGTAAACAAATTGGCAACCATGAAAAGGCAATGATTGCACCCTCTGCGACTACCTCCCATGAAAAATGACAGAGACATAGTTATAGGAACTTGCGTTCAACCAGAGAGAGATAAAACGAACTGGACAAATTTCCAGGTCATAAGGGGGTAGGGAGGCCATGCCCCCTTTTATGCTACATCCTTTGTAACCGATTTTTTTTACCTGAACAAACATAATTGCAAATATGGGCATTTAATGATAATATGGTCCTCCCCTGTGCAGAGTACCTATGATGGAGACCCAATTCTCGAGTAAATAAACCGTAAGTAGCCACAACACTGAGCTACCACCTTGATATTATTTCTTTAGTGCTTCCAACCGATCAAGAAAAATCAGACGCTGCATCATAAAACTGCACACTATCCTAAATATAGTAATACCTAGAAATTAAAAAAATATGGATTAGAAACCGAGAAATATTTTGTTGAAATACTATCACTCTTATTGAAAGACCCTTTATATTAATTAAAGACAATTAAAAATGTGAGTACAAACGCACAAACAAGGTTAGTGGTTATAGGCTTGAACGCTTCCCCCATGGGATTGCTCGAGCAGGGGTCCATCCGCAGAGTATTCGTAAACACGTTCACAGTATGTAAAGTTTACTGCTCTATAAATCCCAGCAAGCGAGCGCCATTGTTTTTGTTTATGTCAAAAAAACTTTTAAGTTTAAATGGAAATAAAGTGCTACAAGTAAACATAAGTGAAATTGCAAAACAAATAGGTTCAAATAATAAATTAAGGGGATGCCGTACACGTTACATTGAGCTAAAACGCGATTCGCTGCCGTTTTTAAATATTTGTTTTGGAAAAAAGTTGTATATAGAAAAGTTTTTAAAATGATCCAAAGATTATCGGAAAGTTAATTAAATTTTGGTAATGTTTATAAATTTACACATTAAATTTCACAAAATTACAAAACCGTAAAAATAACCACTTTCCTATAATCTCTGGATCGTTTTAAAAACTTTTCTATATACAACTTTTTCCAAAACAAATATTTAAAAACGGCAGGGAATCGCGTTTTAGCTCAATTTAACGTGTACGGCATCCTCTTAAGTATATGCGTTCAATAGTGGAAGGCGGAGCTAAACAAAAAATTGCAAACAAAATTTTGTTCAAATTCAATTTTAAATAACTTTTTGGTTTTTGGACCGACTTTAATTATCTTCTGGTCTAGTAGAAGCTTCTTTCATTAAGATTATTATTTGATATGGAAACTGCATAAATACATTTTTTTATCGTATTGTATTTTAAAGTCCCATCTTTTCTAAACATTTTTTTTATACCAGTATCCTATTCTAGAAGAAAATACAAATAAAAATTAATAATAGTTTCAAAAACTAAAAAACACGCTTTTATATGCAACCGAACTAAAAATTAGAAAATAATTTTTCATTACAAAGAGTTTGTCACTTCAGAGTAAAAAGCGTGGGGTGCATTTTACTATTTTTTCATAACTTTTCCATCATAGATATTTGCAAATAGAATAATTATAACATTTAATATATTAAGCACCCCACGCTTTTATTCTGAAGTGACAAACTCTTTGTAATGAAAAATTATTTTCTAATTTTTAGTTCGGTTGCATATAAAAGCGTGTTTTTTAGTTTTTAAACTATTATATTTATTTTTCATTTTTAGTTCGATATATCAATTAGTTTTTTAAAAATAAATGCTCCAGTTTATTCACTAAAAATTCCTTCGCCATTTTGCCAAGAGACACAGAGGATCTGTAAAAGAATTTATGTATCCTGGCGGTCCTAATCAGGATAACGGGATACTGTTTTTAAATTATTGCATTGTCATCGGTCCTTGATATGTGTGCAAAGTTTCAAAGAAATTGAATCGCTGGAAGTTGGTAAAAATTAGGCTCAAAGATTCCGTTACATAGATAGATAGATAGATAGATAGTTACAACCCAAGCTAATAAAAGCGTGTTAAAAACGTGCAGTTTAATTATAATGGTCCTAATATACGCTATACTGGGAACATTTGGATTATATTTCGAAATTAAAAAGATAAGTATAAATATCGTATTTAAAAAGTTATTTACGATTAAATTTAAACAAATATTTGTTTGTCCGGTTTTTTTCTCTAGGAGTGTATTTTTAACACAGGGTGTCTGCTAATTAATGATACACAGAAATAACACAGATTCCATACACCAAAATATTAGAATTTAACCAAACATACCTATATCCAAATGTTGATAATAGGAAGACGCAGGGTGTCAAAGTGAAAAAAATATCATTTTTAATACTGCTTAAATATTTTAATAAAGCTCGGTATCTGGGGACTTTGAGGTATTAGCTATTCAGATTTAGTAATAATTTCTATGTGTAAACTAGAGAGCGCTAGCTACAGTAATTTTAATTTTTTCTAAAACGTCCAAATTCTTTTTTACTATTCTGTATTTACTATTCAAATAAACAAGTAAACTCCCTTTACTTTCTACACAAAAATATATACTTTAAAGAATTACTCTAAGCAACCGTTTTGAAAATATTTGCGTTTAAGATGTTTATGTAGTGCAGTCAAAAGGTATATGGATACATTAAATAAGTATTCGTTTAATACTCGTATGAGGCAATTATCTTGTTATGGCTAATACGCTGTTTTTAAAGATATTTTCGAGTGCACACAACATCCACAAAACCACAAGTGACTTTTTGCAAAACTGATAAAATGTCCTAAATTGTGTGATATGCTCTGATAAGAAAAGAAAATCAAACACAATTTTGTCAACTTTTTGATATAATTCATCAGATACTTATGCAGTTAAATATTAAAAAAACCGAAAATTGTCATTTTTATTTGTTATATTTATTAATATTATATCATTTATGTAACATGTATAAACCATCAAAACTATAAAAAAATTATTATTCTATACTTTGGGCACTTTATACTGAGATCACTGCTTGAGCAAGCAGTGTTGGTACATCGGAGAGTAATAGAATAACAAAACAAGCAATATTAGTTACGCATGTTTACATGCCGGAATTCAGTTAGATTGTCTCTTTTCCTCACATTACCCATGTGTTATGTTATTTAGCTCAACCTGTATATCTAGTAAGTAAATATGCTTACTGACTTATAGTAATTTATGTATGTATTAGGTGCATAAGGCGACGGTTACATTGGATAAGAATTCGTACGAGTTCGTACGTGTTTTGAATACGACCAAAATATTTTGTTTTTTGATAGATATTCGTACAAATAACTTGCGTTTTGTTAATTATATTTTGAGGTTTTAAGGAGAACATGATGGATTGCGATATACTAATAACTTTAGTACACGAAAAAAGATCTTTATGGGATCAAAAAGCAAACAATATCATAACAGAGCGTTAAACAAGAAATTATGAAAAGAAATAGCAGTTGAAATGAAAGTAGGAGGTAAATATTCCTGTTTTAATATTTATTTACGAATTATTTTATAAAACAAATTTGTTTTTATGTTTGGTAAAAGTGCCAAATAGGGTTTTCTGCCGTTTTTAAGATTTTTAAAAAAGTTATATTTACTAATTATGCTCGTACTGCAATCCCATAAGTAAAAAAGACACTTTATGCATGTGTTACATTCTATATTTTTCTACGATCGTATAAAAATTTCCCAAATTACCAGTGTATACATGTATTATTTATTTAATATTATTATTAATTTTAATTTTTGCAGCGCAGCCATTATATTGCAGCAAAAAATCATAGCCTCCATATTTTTTAAAACAATTAAAACAATTATTTTTTCATAACTATGCCGTGATTTAATTTTAGAAAATTGTATGTGCCTACTTACTTTTTGTAGAAATAATACTAAAATAGTATAAATTTCTTTTTAATTTCTTAGTCATCCAAATTCATTATTATTATTATATTAAATAATATATCATAAATTTACTCACAAACTGTCAAATTTTAAAACTAGTGACACATGAACTAAAAGTAATACTGACGAAGTCGATGGATGGTAACTTGACCGTTGGGTTCAGTTGATGTCGCGTTTACTGTTACATTGCATAAATTGATATTTAGGGTTTATTGTAGTAGGCATGGAAACACAACACTAATTCAAAGTGTGAAAAAAAGCTTCAAAGTAATAAAAAATTTACTTTTTTAACACTTTATGTAGTGTACTAGAATGGAGTACTTTATCTTCATGCTAACGATTAGGAAAACTGCATTTTTTAACGGTCGTGGAAAAATACATTTTTATTGTGGCAACCAAGGTTCCTGACTTTTTAAACCAATGTAACACATTTTTTCTGGGTACTCAAACGTTCCCAAAAAAATTTCTTTTCTTAAGATTTGTTTTAAACTTTGCATACACATAATTATAAGTGTCATTTATACATAGGATTTTTTAAGGGCCTTACGGGACTAAATTTTGAAATATAGGCTTTTCAAATATGCATATTTAACATGTTAGTCCTATCCTGACGGACGTTTTAGGGTACCTACGTATAATTAAATATCATTTTAACTTTTCTTACAATTTTTAAAAATAGCGGTAAAATATGTAAACTTGTTTATTTTAGCTATTTTTGTAAAGATAAAAATAAAAAAACCGAAAAAACCTTTTTTTTTCTACTTTTCTCGAAAATTTTTGAGGTTTGGTTAAAACTAGTTATTACATAAGTTGTAGGTTTTTTAATGTCGCTACTTTTACGTTAAACTTTTTTATTAGGAGGTATAATTTAGCTTAAAATTGCAAAAAACCATTTTTACCCTTAAAAACCACCTAACCCCCTAACGCATTATTTTGGTCCGGAAGTATTTTACATACATAGTTAGGATGCATTTATCAAAACTATACCATTAGTTTGCTGTAGGAATATTTTTTGCAATCAGGTATTCCGTCTGGATTATTATTAATTTTATCACTCTATTTTTTTTTAACAAATCTACCATTCTTTAATTACGAAGCCATTATTGTAAATTATTTGAAAGTAAATATATAACCCCAAAAACGTTTCAAAACAATTATATTCTCTACAAAAGAAGGAGAAGATAGGTTAACTAACTAACTGTCGACGCCTCTAGAGACTTTAATGGTCGCAGTACTCCTTGGGAACGTCTTTAAAAAAGGAAAATAATACAAAACCGAGAACAAAACTATAATTTAAGAATATTAAGACAAGCTTGTCAGAAACCATTACAGAGGGGCCTAGTTTTAAAATGTACTGTAGCTCCTGTTTAATTCCAAAATTAAATAAAAGTGTTCCAATACTTGTATTTTCCAGACCCATATTTAACTAATAGTCCAAGAGCTCGTGATTGGCAGACCATCGTAATGTAAGAGCTGTAAGTTTGTCGGTGCATTCTCCCAATATAGGTAGAAGCATCGCCTTCTAGATGTTAGAATTGTACTAACGGATAAAATAGTACAATTTAAAACATCCAGAAGGTGGTTGGTAGAAGCAATGGTAGACTATGAAGTTTCCCTTATAGTGACTTTAGCAGGTACCAGGTACCAAAGGTTAATGAATTGAAACTAAACTTTCGTCATTTTGTAAGTGCATTAGAAGATACTTCCTCAGTCGCCAGACAGTTTTAAGCCCTTGGCAGACAAACATTTTGGGGTAACCCAATGGTCCAAGAAAGTCCAATAATTTTGTTATTTGTTATTTACTAAGATATGACTAAAACTCTTAAATAAGACTTGTAGGGTTTTGAAATAAGTATGTCCTAAAATTTTTTGTTATATACGAAGTGATTTAAATAAAAAAATTAAAATAAAAAAACTTGTTAGTTTTTGTTTGATTTTTTACCATTGGGCCCCAAATTGTTTGTCTGTCAAGGGGTTGCCACTGTGGAAATATTTTTAATAAGTACCAAAGTAAAAATTCAGCTTTTACAAAGTGACGAAAGTTAAGTTTTTATTGATTACACTTTGGTACCTGGTACCTGCCAAAGCCACTATCAATTAACTTCAGTCTCCCATCGCTCCACCTATGTTGGAAGCATGCACTGCCAAATTTCAGCTTTTACAAAATAACAAAAGTCTGCCGCTTACGGCTCACGGGCTCTTATATAATTTGCATTTTAGGCATTGGTAACATCCACAACAAAGTGTTCACTGTTCACACTTAAAAATTAATGCATTTTACACCTTATTCAATATTCTATATAGGTCCTTTTTATTATATTTTATATCCAATATAATAATCTAATATTGGAAAATGTACACTTTAAACTAGCCTCTTCAATTCTTCTAGTTACGATAAGGGAGAGAAGGGAGTTTTTAAAAGGGAACTACGATTGTTTCTTGTATTTTTAATTTGTACGTTTATTTTTAAGCGTTTACTTGGCCAGCCTTATTTTTAAAAGTGTCTTTTTATAATTAAATTAACGAGTGTTTATTTTTATTGATTGTGTAATTTAAAAAAATACGCAAGTAGATATTTGCCTGTTAATATAGCTAATTATTTGTTAAAACATTTTATTAATTATTATACTATTTACTCATTTTACCATACATTATTTTTATACGACATTAATAGATAAACCGCTGTTAAAATAAAAATAGGAACAAATTGTCACTAAACATACTCATACATATTATGCATTAAAACCGCATTTAATCATACAAGGAATAAAAGGGGGAACAATAATACGATACGCATCTAGCTTATGTATGGTAATTTTCTGACACGAATAACCTTTATTATTGGTAGCTGGCACAAATTATGAAATAAACTTAGGCTAAGTAAATTAACTTAACACAAAAATATATCGCACGGCACACGGCATCTTTTTACAGAAAAAGAAAAACACCCTATAATATATTCCCTGTGAGGTGGTTGCGCTATTTTTGTCATTCGTATATTTAATGTTTCTATCAAAAATATTAGTGTAATATAGGACGAAAAGCTTACCAAATAAAATCCTTGCAATGAGAGCAAAATGTTGGCTGTTTGAAAAATCTAGGGATAAATCTGTGATCCTTAATTTGGTAAACATTCTTTTTCTTCAGAGCACCCTTTCTGCCTTTCAGCCGGAGCCCGAATTTGGTGTTTAAGTCGTTCGTGTCGTCATTAATTAATTCCTGTTCCTCGGCCATGGTTTTCTAGATATGTTTTCACGAGAAAACCATTCAACAATCGATTAAAACACTCGCGCGGCTCGCAGGAGATCGCTAAAAATACTGCGGCAACTGCACGAAGCAAGCAGACCGCCGCGCTGCTGAATGTCAATATTCAGGTATAGCCGAAGTTACTCACCGGTGCAACAGATTGTTCAGGAAACGACGTACGTCCTTGGAAAATCCGTTTGTAGGTCAGCCAAAAGAGATTTTGAGAAGGGAACACCTAAACTCGATAACTGAAAGGCAAAACATTTAAAAACAAATCTAAATTTGCGGGGTTAATGATTTAATAAATCTTTGACGTCACTAACTGGTTTATTATTTATATATTATGATGTTATGCTAATTTAAAGCGGTTGTATTAAAGTAACTTATTGGGCATTTATTTTTTTAAATTTATAACGTGTTTTTGAAAACATGCATAAATTAACAAACTAACAAAACTTTTTTATTATTTAGATCTAGTCTCTTTTACCATGAGACGTAGAACGCGCACTATACAGGGTGTTTCACAACTTATCCGACATACTTTAAGGGCTAATTCCACAATAAAAAATAAGAAAATAACTTCGTATAACCAATGTCCTAAACGTCGCAGTTTTTAAACTACAGAGTGTTGAAAATTGTAAAAAATTATTTTTTTCTTTAAAATAAGGTTTATACCAAAGCAGATATTTAAAAAAAAATTAGGGACACCTTTACGCACAAGAAGACATTTTTCGACATACATAAACAAAATTACCACTGTTGGTCAAAAAATTTTAAGGTAAATATTTTTAATAAGAAAATGGTACGCTACTACATTTTTAAAATACTTTTTATGCCAATTTAGTTAGGAGCAAATTTCTAGGCATGGTCATTTCATATTAATAATATCAAATTCTACAGTTTGACCATGGCTAAAATTTGTTTTTATTCATTTACGCAAAAATCGTGCATTAAAGAAAAAAGTCAAGAGATCAAATTTGTTACAAACTAAACGGGCATTAAAAAAAAATTATCTAAGAAAAATGAATTGGCTACCAATTTTTTTTAATAAAAAAATATTTACCTTAAACCTCTCATGGACAACACTGGCAATTTTTTTTAATGTATGCCAAAAAATGTCTTGTGCATAGGAGACGTCCCCAAATTTTCTTAAAAATATCTGCATTGGCATAAAAGTTATCATTAAAAAAACAATAGGTTTTTAAAATTTTTAACACCCTGGAGTTCAAAAAATAAAACATTGTTGATGACAGCTTTTTTCTTATTGTAGAATCGCGCGAAGTTTTACGAATAAGTTCTGAGACACCCTGTAGACCAGGGATAAAAAATTTTAAAACAAAGAAAAATATAGTAAGATAAAATCCATTGTAAAAGCCAAAACGTATAACAAAAATTTAAGGAAAAATAAATTACAGACTATCTGAGGTGCAGAAGAGGAAAGTTGGTTAAAGAAAAAAAACAAGTCCTATGGAAAGAAGTTAAATAGCAAAGTTTTAAACAATAAAAAGATCCACAACTTTTTATTTACGCGTTTTTACAAAACCTCTGAATTTATGTGAAAAATTCAGTTAACCAAGTTTTTGGTTTTTATTTTTATTTTTGCAAGAAATAAAAATTACGCAATTTGGTAAAAACTAACCTTCGTATATTCCAAATAGTATACTGTACTTTTTGGATTTAAAATATTTATTTTTATACATTATTTTGACCTAATATTGAAAAAGTACC
>JACEGR010005039.1:0-78567 GCA_014170235.1 Listronotus bonariensis | reverse complement strand
ATACCTTAGTGAATTGGCCCAAACAAAAAAAAAATACAATTTAAAATCTGCACAATTTTCTTCTAATAACAAAACCAAATTGATGGACATTAAATAATATATCATTATATATAATAAAACTAAGTTGATAAAATGTGCGTGCCGATAAAACTTGAAAAGGAGTCCCGATACGAAAAAGGGACTTATATAGTGTGATAGCCCTTTATTCCCCCTCGAACAAGAAAGTTCCCGTTTTACCCTAAAGGGCGTATTTTTAAAGATATAAAGACTCTTCCAACCCTTCAACTTGGAAATTAGATGTAGCGGCGCCATCTGTTGTCGAGTATTTGAACTTCATTCAGAACAACGGTTATTTGGGTCTCATATCAACTCCAGAGCGAAGCCGGGAATCATAGCTAGTATCAGTATATAAGTAACATGTAATTATTAAGAAATTTACATGTTTTTGTAGCCTCTATCCTATAAGACTCATAAAAATACTATTACTGGTTTGTAAAAATTCTTGCAATTTGGGCAAAATCTTTACTGACAAAACTGTTAATATACTACCCAGTGGCGGATTTATAAATTTTTCGCCAATATATTTATTTTTGCTGCCTTTAAAGTTTGAGTCCTTACCCCACAATCTCATATGAATGCCAAAAAACTGAGCAAAGGGTTTTACCTACAACACATACTAAGTAACTACCTTAATCAGAAATAAATCTTGTTATAGCAGGGTGTAATTTAATTAATGGCTAGAAATGCTGAGAATGATTCCTTAGCTAATTTTAGAAAGAAAAGTTCATATGAACACATGTCCTAAACGTCTTAACTGTTGAGATACAGGGTGTTAAAAATTTCAAAAAACCAAAAATTTCAAAAATAGGTATTTTATTTTATTTTAACACTTTGCATCTCAAAAGTTAGGAGGTTTAGTGACAAGTGTTTATATATTTTTTTATAATAATAAGCTAGGAATCATACCTGCATTTCCAGCCATCAATTAAATTACACCCTGTATATTTAATTTTAATTTAAAACTAAAAGTAAAGAAATGTATCATCTAAATTTGCCGTTCCTAGGCTCCAGCCCACTCAGCCTGCTGGTGAATCCAACACTGTTATAGATGGGTCCATATTTTTTCATTCTAAAAGCGATGCCGCCAAGTACACAAAAATGATAAAGTAAAGAAACCCTTTTTGTAAACAATGATTTATTGCAGCAAAAAATATTTAACCCGACGAGTTTCTAGCAAAGAGTAAGTTAAACTATTATTAATCTTTGTTTCTAGTACCACGCCACGTGCCACCTCTTTTATAGTAGGCAAGGGTGAAATATTAGAATGTTTTGTAAGTAGGTGATACGTGTTTTAGCAATGTATTTTTTATTATTTATCTAAAAATATGTAGTCAGGCTCTCTCCGAGGCTATATGCATTCGAAAGGTTTGTTTACTTTATCATTTTTGTGTACTTGGCGGCATCGCTTTCAGAATGAATTAAATATGGGCCCATCTATACTTAGAATATCGACTTACCGACGGTGAACCCACTACGCCATTTATATTTTGATTTTTAAAAAATATCGTGGTTTTCCGACAGACATCACGCTGCGACGGTCTTTTTCTAGAACCAAATATAATTCAAGAAAGAAACACAAAACTGAACAATTTTAAAAAACATAGCATATTTTTGCAATATATATAAGTAGTATACCCATCACTGATCACCGAAGGATAGCCAATGCTTGTTACCTGCGCGAAACAAAGTTACAATTCATGGGCAAAAAATGGTACACAAAAAAATGATAAAGTAAACGAACCTTTTTCGAATGCACATAGCCTGGAACAGAGCCTGATTACATATTTTTAGATAAATAATAAAAAATACATTGTTAAATCACCTACTTACAAAACATTCTCTTATTTCACCTCTGTCCTACTATAAAACCAGGTGGCACGTGGCGTGGTACTAGAAACTCGTCGGGTTAAATATTTTTTGCTGCAATAAATCATTGTTCACAAAAGGGTTTCTTTACTTTATCATTTTTGTGTACTTGGCGGCATCGCTTTCAGAATGAATTAAATTTGGACCCATCTTCACTACCTGCATTATTTCATACTTTAGAGCGATAAATTTCAATGATTCGTGGACATAGAGATTTATGATTATATGATATATTATTTATTCAATGAAATATTATTTAACCTTAAAAAAGATTTGTGCTAAATAAACCAAAATTAGGTTTTTGTCTAGAGATCGCTGCACTGTGCGACACTGAAATACTTTATATTGCACACAAAACTGCGGTATATGACCTAAAATGGTTACAAAGATGAAAGCTCGTCGCAGCAGTAAATTGATTTTGAAGCCGCTATATATTACGAAACTGTCTTTAACGTGCGAGTTGAGTGAAGGAAACGCCAAAAGTAATTTACTAAAACAATATGGTCCCGCCCGCACTCCTATAGAACTCACTTTAACGAAATTATAGCAAGTAGTTTGGAAGTAAATTATGGGAAACATAAATTTGAAACTTAAGTAATTAATTAAGTTTTCTGGTGGTTTTAGTACAAAGCGATTTTAAATTTATGTGAGTCCATAGGTTTGGCACAAAATCTTAGTACCTTTTGCACTCTTATCAATTGTTTTAAACTTTAAACCCCAATTCACATTTAAACAAAGATTTTAGGAAAATTTATTACATTTAATTAAAAAAGGTATTTTCGACGCATAAAACTAAAATGAAATAAAATTCTGCTAATTAATACGCAATATTTACTATTGTACCTACCTAGCCTATTTTAGACAATTTAGGGCAAACTAAAATACAGTAGGTATACAGGGTGATTCAAAATCAATCACGAAACTTAAGGGGTGATTCTATTTGACAAAATAAGGGTAGAGCTTCATATAAATTTTTTCAAAATGTCTTTCATTTTCGAGTAACAAGCCGTCAAAGTTCAATTTTTATTTTGGTTTTTCGCCCTATTGCATTTATTTTTAACCAATCCAGTTGATATTTGGCACACAAATCGAGCTTTGCAGATTTTGAAATAAGAAAGTACTTTTTAAAATACCGCCAGAGGGGCACTTTACCTAAAACTTAAAATTTATTTACATCATAACTTTGTTATTTTGACAGATATCGCAAAGCTCGTGGCGCCATTTTATAGAGAATGAAAATCCTAAAAATAAGATACCATTTATTAAAGTCGATAAACCTCACAGTTTAGGCACTAATGTACATCAAAGTTTTCATCAATTTCAATTAAATTATACCTAGATACATACAGGGTGTCCAGTAACTCAACCGACAAACTTTACTGGGGGATTCTACAACAGAAAATAAGAAAAAAACTTTATGTAAACATATGTCCTAAACGTTTTAGTTTTTGAACTACGGGGTGTTAAAAATTATAAAAAAATAATATTTAACACCTCGTAGTTCAAAAACTAAGATCTTTAGGACATATGTTTAAATAAAGTTTTTTCCTTATTTTTTTGTTGTAGAATTGCCATGTAAAGTTTGTCGATTGAGTTACTGGACACCCTGCCTATGTATGTAGGTATTTGATTGAAATTGATGAACACTTTGATGTCTATTGGTACCTAAACGGTGAGGTTTATCGACTTTAATAAAATTACCTTATTTTTTAGGTTTTTGATTGTCTATAAAATGGCGTTACCAGCTTTCAATCTGTCAAAATAAAAGAGTATGTTGTAAATAAATTTTAAGTTTTAGGTAAAGTGCTCCTCTGGCGGTATTTTAAAAGAGTTCTTTTGTCTCAAAATTTAAGAATCTGCAATGCTCGATTTGTGTGCCAAATATCAACTGGATTGGTTAAAAAATAAATGCAATATGGCGAAAAAAACAAAATAAAAATTGAACTTAGACGGCTTGTAACTCGAAAATGAATGACATTTTGAAAAAAAATTATATGAAGCTCTACCCTTCTTTTGTCAAATAGAATCACTCCCTTAAGTTTCGTGATCGCTTTTTAAATCACCCTGTATTATGTAGAAGTATAAGACTATTGTACATAAATCTAATAAAATGCATATGTTTACATTTAAGTGGGCAATGGAAAAAAAAGTTTAAAAATTTGAAAAAATCAAACAGCACATCGTTAAGTAGTCTAATGTAAAAAATATATTTCTAATAATGACTTTTAAGATCCAAAAGGAAACTTGGTGAATTTTGACCCCCTTAATTTTACTAATGATATGCAGTGTTAAGATTTCTCTTTCAATAAAAAAAAATGGGGATTTTTATTTTAAATAAATCATCAAGTTGTCCATCGGAAAAAAACATATTTTGAAAATTAATAATAATACATTTATTTTTAATTACATAAAACCACCAAGAAATGGTAAATATAATAACATTACCATCTAAAACAACTAATTTTACTAAAGAAAATTCTCCCTATGATTTTTGAATGGTCCATTTGGAACACTTAGGTAACGGGACTTAAGTTTTAAATTGTTTGGTTTTTTTATAAAAAAGTTGGGAATTTTGGTAAGACAACATAAATTAAATTTTTTGCAAGATATATCAATAATAAATGCCGAACTAAGAGTTGCGCGCCATTTAAAAAAAAATAAATCGAAAGGGTGGTTTTGTGGCACATCATGATAAAGCTCCCGACATGTACTTTATATTCCTTGAATATAATGTCAATATCTTCACCCACTACAAAATGGCGGTAGTTAGAAAATTTACTGAATGCCTGATTTGGATGGCCATATTTTCGAAACTAATAAAGTTAGATATACCTTATGTGGCATTTTATTAAAGCTCATTTAAAGATCTATTTAATAATTGTATTGGTTATAATATACAGGGTAGGACAAAAAAATAAATATTTTTAAATGACGCACTCAGTATATTATATAACCGTTAAAAGATATATAAAAGAACTTTAGGAAAATACCAAATGAGGTATATCTTACTTTATTAGTTTTAAAAACATGGTCATCCAAATCAGGTATTCAGGCAATTTTAAAATACTGTCATTTTGTAGTAGGTAAAGATACTGACTTTATGTTCTATGATTATAAAGTACTCGTCAGGAGCCTTAAAATGTTGTGCCAGAAAATCCTGATTTTTATTTTTTATTTTTTTTGGCGCCCAACTTTCAGTTTGACATTTATATCTGTCATTTTTGCCGAAAATTTGGTTTAAGTTGTCCTACAGAAAGATCTAAAATTTTGATAAAAAAATACCAAACAGTTCAAAAGCTAGAAGGGGGTCCTGACTTTAGACAAGCACTGTATAAGTGAATTAAATATGGTTATCTAACAAAAACTTAATAAATTAATCTAGTTAAAAGTAAATTTTAACATGTCATTTGGAACCAATGCATTTCCGGAGTTATGACTATACGATCTTTGCTCATTATATTAGCTCTAAAATAAGCCCCTAAATTTTGTTACTGCTATTAGGAAATACCCTGTACATCTCACGATTTTAAAAGTGATTCAACATTAAAGTTTTATCCAAAATTAATTTATTAATCAGTTTCCTCTCAAGAAGTGAATTTATTAAAAAATGTTAAGAGACCTTTTTTGTAGCGCATAAAATTCCTTTAAAAATATCTTTGAATTTATTTAAATATAAATATTTGTAGTAGTAATAAAAATCCAAACTAAAAAATAAAAGTGAAAAAAATTATTTAATGTTTAAACCCTGATTTGACAGCAATTTACGAAGAAATCTTTTTGTAGGGAAATAAAAATTTCTACGAATTTTTATTGATTACATTTTTCAGATTAACTATTTGCGAGTTTTCCATAAAAAAATTGTTGCCAAATAACTGTTAGTCGCGAAAATACACCGAATACTATAATATTAATATTAAGGGCTCAAACCTTTACGAAACTTTTTTGTCACCTTAAACAATTATTTCTATATATTGCAAAAAAAAAAAGTCGATTTTTGCCCCCGTCTACTGTACAATATATTTAAATATTGTCCGCCCAACCAACTAAAACCCACATTTTTTTATTTTTATTTTATTTTTATTTCTGCTAAAACATGTTTTAATTCCGGATACATTCACAAATTTAACAATGTACCAAATACACGAGGTCGGCCCCTAGCCTTGCCCAAGGGCAGGCGGATATATTGTAAAGCAGTTATTTGGAGCAATATATTATTAACTGGTTACTAATAAATTTTAAAATATTTTATTCTAATAATTATTTTTAATGATATTTATACCCAAAAATTAAGTGTATAGTTATTTTTAGACATCTGTAATACCTGTATTTTTTTACGGCATATCATTCGTTAATAAATAATATGGTTAGAAATAATTTTTAGTGTATACTTCTAGTATAAATTAAAATAGTGTTTTTTTTTTAAATAAATATTAAGAAAATTTAAAATTGCCTTTAGTTAGTTCCCATAAAAATTTAAATTACAAAATGTATGTAGAGGTACAAATATTAATTTAAAGCAAAAAAAATCTTCAAAAGTCTGAAAGGGCTAAATTTATTTTTAAAAACTTTTAAGCAAAGTTCGAAGATAATTAAAGGGTTTTAAAACAAGGTGTAACGCGTAACATTACCACACTTTTGAATTAAAAAAAAGATTTATTTGTAATAACAATCAGTTTCAATGCAGAAAAGTAGTTTAAGAGATACTCTTTTACGTAAGTTTTACCAGGTTGTGATATCTTGTCTCATTCAAAAATGAAGGGAGAGGAAATAAATTTGCTAAATGAAAGTTTATTTTAATAGAAAATATTATGTATGAAGTTTTATTTCCTGTCTGGTATTTACTTACTACTTACCTCCTAAGTTTTTTTTTAATTTTAGATCGTATAAAATATTTTTTTGTTATTATTTGTATTTTTTATCAAAATTATATTATTTTTAAAATATACGCTACGATAAAAAATTTAAATAAAAAAAGTCACACACAACGATAAAGCCAGATTATAAAAATAAAGGCTTACAGCACAGCAAAACAATTAATTGTTATTGTTAGGTTAAATATTATTCAGAAGGTTTTATTAGGTTTTATAAGCATAGCCGATAAAATTAGTAAAAACTGCCGGTAATGACAAATTAATTTAGATTTTCTGCGGTTTTCTTCTTATAATTGGGCAATGCCACCAGCGGTCGTTCAGCCAGTGCACAAAAATAAATTCTAGTAGAAACAAAATACTTAAGTTAAAGAGTCAAAAAAGCGTTAAACTGTTAAAAAAGAGTTACCTGTTTTACCACTGTACGTAGTGTACTAAAATGGAGTAGGTACTCCATCTTTATAATAAAGGTACAAAAAGAGCATTTTTTTAACGGTAATAAAAAAAAACCTAATTCAAATAGTCCTCTATATTAACAAATTAAGAAATACGAAACAGGAATTTTTTTAATTTCATCCACCTTATATTAAAATTAAATTAATAAATACAGGGTGGCCCACCATATTCGACACGGTCTATAGCTGGATAACCATGGGGTTTTTAAAAAAGTAAATACTGAAACATATACAGGTCGGCTAAGGCCACAGTATAAAATTATCTTACTCTATACAGGATGTCTCAAAAAAGTGTGACGTATCAAAGTTATATTTTTTTAAATGGAACACCCTACATTTTATGACGGTTTTAGATTCTACATAAAAAAATAAATTAAGTTTGTTAATAGTACCAAATGTCTAATTTTATTCGTTTTTGTGATATTTGATTTTTTTGAAAATGCAGGAGTGCAATTAAATTAATTTTGTTTTAACAATATAAACTCCTTAAACTTTAAAATTTGTTACAAGATTAGGAAAAGTCTGCCTTATCATACGTAGGTCATATCGAGATCATAGATTATACAGGGTGATCAAAAAATAATTTAAATTTTTTAGAAAGTCAAATAGCAATATCTCTCTTATTTTAAATGGAACATCCTGTATTTTCTTACACCACATGATGACAAACCAAATGCTCTTTCAAATGGTGTATAGGTTGCCTATACCTATCTTTCATACTTTTTAAGTAAATTCCGTTTTAACATATTTTTATTCCAAATGTCTATTTAAATGTAAGTAGGCTGGGATATAGCTATGCCTATTTACTAAGCCGTTATTGCAAAACGTAAATTTGTTGGAAAAAGCACAAAATTAAATCATTAGTTGCTTATAATGCTACTTCCAATAACACTTATTTCAGCTGAATGTGGTAATGATAAAACTTGTGTTTTTAAACAATCCTAATAACGCCTCTGGTCAGTTATGACGACATTCTGTGACCTATAACTCGTTTCTTCCATTATCCATAATCACTGTGTCAAATTTTTAAAGCAACTATTAAGGTTATCAGATGGTTTCTCCTGGAATATTTTTCAGGATTAACTCTAGACTAAAGTAAACCATTGTTTTCACATCCTACCAGTATTATATCATCTTGTTGTTGTAGAAGAAGGGTTTTATTTAAAATCATTGAAATTTCTTTTAAACTGACTAAAACACTAGTAATCAATAAATGGTCGTTGTTATTTTCTTAAGAAAAATATTAATGGCTGCTATGTCACAGCCAACTTTAATTTAAATAAACATTTGGACTAAAAATTTGTAAAAACAGATTTTACTAAAAAGCACAAAAGATAGGTATAGGCAACCTATACACCATTTGAAAAAGTATTTTATTTGTCATCATGTAACGTAAGATAATACAGGGTGTTCCATTTAAAATAAGAGAGATATGGCTATTTGATTTTCTGAAAAATTGAAATTATTTTTGATCACCCTGTACAATATTTGATCTTGATTTGACCTACGTATGATATGGCAGACTTTTTCTAATCTTGTTACACATTTTAAAGTTTAAAGTGTTAAAAGTGTTAAAGTAAAATCAATTTAATTTTACCTCTGCAATTTTCAAAAAAATCAAATATCACAAAAACGAATAAAATTAGACTACTTAGTACTATAAACAAACTTGAGTTATTTTTAAAGTAGAATTTAAAACCGTCATAAAATATAGGGTGTTCCATTTAAAAAATATAACGTTGATTACGTCACACTTTTATGAGACACCCTGTATAGACTAAAATAATTTTATACTGTGGTCTTATCCGACCTCTGTATGTTCCAGTATTTACTTTTTTTAAAACCCCATGGTTAACCCAGTTACAGACAGTGTCGAAAATGGTGGGCCACCCTGTATTATTAAAATTTTAATTATATTTTCATAATAAACCTAACCACCAGTTAATTACAATATATTTCTTGGTCAATTGTCACGCAGTAAATAACTCGAACAATACGCTAAGAAAACTCTTTGTTCTTTGAAAGCCCTTAACAAAACCATTGTTTTAATTATTATTGTTGTAAGAAAATCAAGAAGCCATAAATCTTTCGTCTCCATTCTTCATTACAAAGCGGCGTTAAGGTTTCGGTTTCGTAAATGGATGGAGAGATACGTTTTCATGAGGGTTGAGAAATTGGAGAAGGGGTAAAAGGTTTAATGTAACCAGTAAAGTTTGTCCTTTATTAGTTTACTAAGAGTTGGGATGTGTAACAAAAGGGACAAAAGTTTAAGTATGTTTTGGGAAAGCCAGTTTTACGGTTTTTACATTTAAAGTTATTTTTTTACATTTTGAATATCTTTGTCTCTTTTAATTTACTTCATATTAGTTAACAACTTTTACCGAAATTTTAAATTTATATAGTGGTTTGAAAACTATTTAGTAACAAAATTGTTTTATTGAAAAAAAAATTTAATTAAGATAGTGAAGCACAATAAACTTCAAGATTCAGCTATACAGGGTACTTTCGTATTGCGGTAAACTTTTTGATAAACAACTTTTTTTTTTTCATTATCCTTAATTATTTTTCTAAACTAAATACTAATTTGCAGTGATATTTAGGTTTAGCTTTAGAGGCCCTAGTTCTAGTGAATTGATTAACTCTAGTACCGTCTCGAGTAACACCTAAACAAATATTTCCAACAGGTAAAATGCACTGCACTAACTGGCTGTCACAAAAATACAGGTTTTTTGGTATTTTTTTAATTTGATTAGTTTAAAAAAAAATTTAATAAAGTTCGCTTAATTAAGTATTCCTAAATAACACAACAAGCATCGTGTTTTTTTTTAAATATTTATTTTATAATTTACTTACAATTGTGGAAACAACGCCAACAAATACCTAATTAAACAATACTTATATTCAATCTACCTACTTCTACAAAATAAAAGATTTAGAAATTTTGCTGTTTTTTTACTGTTTCATGCGCGATTTTTCAAAACCAATACCAGTTCAGTTTGTTTGTAAAAAACAGTTACAAAGTCTACTCCATTTCGGTTCAAAAATTGACCATATTAGTATAGAATTTGTAACAATATTTTTGCGGCATTTTCCCGTCGTAGCTATTCTTAAGAGAAGTCGGCAAGTAATTTTTTTACAGTTTTGCTTTACGCCTATATATGGTTAGGTTATTGTACTAATTTTTATGAATTTAATTACCAAAAATATTTAAAAAAATAATACCGTGGGAAGTGACATTCACTATCTTCAATTTAAGGAGAAGAATCTGGATTTAAAACTAAATTTCAGTGCAGATTAACCAAAAGAGAAACTAGTTAGGAAAAAAAAATAGAATTTTAAAAAATACTTTTCTTGCAGCACTATGTAAAAGTAACAAAAGTGTTTAGATATTTTAAATAATTATAAATTGGGAACGCCTCCTATACTTTAAATACGCATGAATTTTATTTTTTTTTTTCAAACTAACTTCACATGAAGAGTTTTTCTTATTTTTATGTGAGAATCGCTCCTTGTAGTTTGTCGGTTAATTTACTGAACACCTTGTATAAAATAATAATTACATAGAAATAGTGTTTTTAAAAAAAAATAACGTAACAGTTAAATATCTCATGACCTAGGCGCTTTAAAAGAAGTTAAACAAGTTGTATAAAATACCTTCAGCGCTATCGCTGCCATTTTGATTTAATTTTTTTCATTAAAAAATGATTTCTAGTGGCTCATTTTTTCGTTCTTATGTTTAACGTTTAATAAATTTTAAAAAATATATACTTCAATTGAAACAAATTGAAGAAAAAAATATATCACAAAATATTGACATTTTTCATTATACTCGTTATTTTCTTCGAAAAATTAATATCTACTATTTATTGAAACTGTAATATTTAATGTTTTTTATATTCTAAAAAGTTTAGAAACAATCTTAAATGTGAAACTTGGATTACAGGTATACAGTGTGACTCAGAATTGGTGTTACAAAAGGACAAAAAATGGAACAAAATGCCGATTCAAAAGGAAGGAAATTTTGGATAACCTGATCGCATGGTCCAAAACAAAGAAATACAAAATTTTGCTTTCATTGGTAATATACAGGGCAAGTTATAAGTAAAATTATGAAAAATGACCTAGTGTAAAGTACTTTTATTTACCCAGGAATTCGTCTTTTAAATTATTTTACCGCAATAAACCCCAAGACTCTGTTATGGGTATTTTTCTCCTGCATTTTAATGTCAGAATTGACATTTAGTGCTTTAAACCCATAAAACAAAAAAATACGTGAAAAGGTACAAAAAACCAAAAGAAGTTTACCTAACACAAATTTTAAAAATCTCACAAGTTTTATAAACTCCTCATAACCTTTACTGTATATTTCAAGTTGATGATGCGTATGTTAAAATATTTAGAATCATCAGAAAAAAAGTATTTTTAGAAGAGTATACCTGGGGAAAATATTTCTATTTTATTTATTAGAAATTTATGTTTTCATTAACGGTAATTTAAATGTAAAATAATATGATTGTTATTACTAATAATTTCTGGATAATAAGCAAATTAATCGTTGGATTACAAATTAATTCTATTGTGCGGCCTAAACATACGCATAATAATATTTTATCAAAGTAATATAAACAAATAAAATTATTATAATTGGGTATTACATTGGGTATTATAGTTAGAGAGCTCTTGCCAAACCGATAAAATATATTTTAAAGTAATTAGCAATTTTAATCTAAAAACAAGTAGATATAATCTTTATTTACGGCACTATATTTGGGCAATTTATTTTTAAAAAATTCTAGTAAGTAACTATGTTTACTGTGTTTTTAAACCAATAAAACACATTTTTTTTGTGGTAACTAGGGTAATTGTTAAATCCACCGGTAATTTATGTATTTACATTTTTAAACAACGCCAAAAAATTTAGTCCACATGTATTATGTTTTGCCATACAAATGATTAAATGTAACTGATTTTCCATATTTTTTACTAAAATATGAATAGAAATTCATTTAATTAACAATATTTCTTACATAGAAACTGCCTGCTGTTCCAAAACCAACCAAAAACACATTATTGAATAAAAATTATTATTAGCTAATATTTCATTTTACCCATATTTTACCGGACTAATATCTTTCCACCGAATTCTTCGTTGCAGTTTCATATTATGTTCGACGAGATTTTGTGAGTAGAAGGAAAATATAAACGATCAGTGCGTGTCCTTATCTACTAGCGCTATTTAAGAAAAGATGGCAGACTTTTGAAGGGTAAAACTATTGTAAATGATGTGAATTGCTTTTTTGCCATGCTCGTGCTCACCGTAATACTGGGCCGGAGTTCTGTTTGTTCCTGACGCAATTCTGGATTGTGCGGTAAGTAGTGTTTTTAAAAGTTCTGTTAGGTAAATGTTAACTGGGACTTTTGTTTTTTTTTTTAGTAGAAAGGTAAACTGAGTTAGTAAAAAGTACCACAACTTTCAAATATCTTTAAGACCACCAAAGCTTCATTTATCAAATAAGGTATCTGGAGGGTATCGGGAATATGGTAAAGGAATTTATTAGAAATATCGGCACCGTTGTCAGATTTTCTTGTATATTTTTTTTATATAAAATGTCCCATTTATGTTCATTGCAATAAATTGTGCAGGCTAAATTTATCAATACAAATTTTCAAAATTATATTTTTAATAGCTACTAAGATATGACAACACCCAAATTTAGATAGAAAGTGTAATTGGACTCAAATATCTCTAAAACGACTTAAACCACGTTTATACATTTTGATATTTAAGGGTTTCTTGGCAAGTAGAATTGAACAGTGATACTTTCATTGTTGCCACATTTTTCTGTTTTGCGCTACATGTAATATTTTTGGTATTTTAAATGAAATGCCCTATTTATTTTAATTGCAATAAAGAAGCGTGCCAACCTTAGTAAGAATCCAGATTTTCAAAATTTCATCTTTACCACTTACCGCGATATGACAACAATGCAATACTATTAAAATTTAACAACAATACTGATATCACTGATCAATTAGGCATGACAAAAACCCCTGAATACCAATTTTTTTAAACATAGCTTTAGCGGTTTCAAAGATATTTAAAGCCAGTCCTACATAGATTTGTCCGCAAACATAAAAACATTTGTATAAAAACTGTATAAAAGTTGTCTAAAAACATTTGTACAAATCAGTGATACTAAGGAATTTCGGAATTAAAACAAATGTTTGTAAACAGCTTTTATACAAATGTTTTCATGTTTCGGGGAAATGTAGCTTAAGCGGTTTTAAAGATATTTAAAAGTTGCCGTACTTTTTACTGACCCAGTATGTCTTTATTTATTTGTCCGTCAGTCCACGTATGTTTTTAACACGCTTTTATTAGCTTGGGTTGTAACTATCTCATCTATCTATCTATGTAACGGAATCTTTGAGCCTAATTTTTACCAACTTCCAGCGATTCAATTTCTTTGAAACTTTGCACACGTATCAAGGACCGATGACAATACAATAATTTAAAAATAGTATCCCGTTATCCTGATTAGGACCGCCAGGATAAATAAATTCCTTTACAGATCCTCTGTGTCTCTTGACAAAATAGCGAAGGAATTTTTTTAATGAATAAACTGGAGCATTTATTTTTAAAAAACTAATTGATATATCGGACTAAAAATGAAAAATAAATAATAGTTTAAAAAAACTAAAAAACACGCTTTTATATGCAACCGAACTAAAAATTAGAAAATAATTTTTCATTACAAAGAGTTTGTCACTTCAGAATAAAAGCGTGGGGTGCTTAATATATTAAATGTTATAATTATTCTATTTGCAAATATCTATGAGGGAAAAGTTATGAAAAATAGTAAAATGCACCCCACGCTTTTTACTCTGAAGTGACAAACTCTTTGTAATGAAAAATTATTTTCTAATTTTTAGTTCGGTTGCATATAAAAGCGTGTTTTTAGTTTTTATACTATTATTTATTGAGAAGTTGTATTATATTTGCCTACGAATGAATTATTGACGGAACGTACAATACTGACTTTTTCAACAAAGCAATACATTTTTGGTTTAGGTGACTTTTCCAAATTTAAAGTGCCTAAAGTATAAGCTTAGTGTTTGTTTAATTAAATGTAATTTTTAAATTTGCACTGCCATATTTTTAAAACTTTAGGAGATAGACAATAGACAGACAGCACTACAGAAAATACAAGAAGATAAAAAAAGAACGAAGGAAAACTGATTTTACTTTTAAATAATTTAGCAAAAGAAAAGATTAGAAAGGTTTTCAAAATCGAATAAGCATTCAATATCTGAAGCTGCGTCCAAATTGCAGCAATTCGCCAAACATCCGTCCAAACAAACGAACTTATTTGCGCGCTCCTTGATGCAAAAATCGACAAGCTCTGAATCATCGCGGAATCATTCGCTAAGCCCTTGACACGACGTGAATTCCATCCACGTCCGAGCTATGTGGGGGCTATGTGGCGCGCTATTTTTAGCGGCGAATTGTTGCAAGTCTGGACGCAGCATAAAATTTCAATTAAAATCATCAACATTTTTAATTGAAATCGCATTTTTATTTAGTTCATGTTTTAGATATGCCTTTTCCACGTTATTTACTGGTTTTTTAATATTTAATAAAATTATTTATTTAACGGTATGTCAAATATTTTAAATTATATTTTATTGTGTCTACTTTTAAAATTTAGGAAAAAAGTGTTTAGGTTACCTTTTAAACCTTTATTTACATATGGGGTTTAAGGGTTTAAAATTAGGGACTGGCTACACAACCGCCGCGACGACGGCGGTTTTATCTATTTACAGTTATAAAAACTGCCGAAAATCCCAATTTATTTGTAATTATCGGCGGTTTTCACTTATTTTATTAGTAGATGTCGCCGTCCGGCGGCTATGCGTTATTAAAGGAATAAAAACCGCCAAATAATAGTTAATCAAACCTTCATAATTATTCATTTTGCTGTGCCGTACGCATTTAGTTTTCTTGTGGTTTACTTGTTAAATATTATTTTTTTTATTGATCAATAAAAACTCTTAGACAAGTTTAATAGGCCTTTAACGATTTTGTCGAAGCTCTTAATAGGTATATAGAAGAGGCAAATATATTTTTTTTTATCCAGGAATATTTCAGCGAAAAGAGTAAAAGAAACTTTAAATCTGCAGAAAAAGGAAAACAGTAATAAGGAAAAAAGACTGTTAATAAAAGTTCAAGAGAAGAAAATGGCCCTTATTATTATAATTAGATAATAATGGGGGATGGTAAAGTAACCATTGGCAATAGGTAGAAGGGAATAACTAAAAAGTCGGGATAATACGAGTACCATAATTGGATTAAGTGCAAAAAGGAAGAAAAACTTGGTAATGCATCTAAATTTGTAACACCCTGTATAGATGGTTTCATTTAAAAACGGTATGTTACCCTGCAACACGACTGTCAATTGTTTTTTTATCTTTAATATTAGAAAGCGGTAAAAAGCTACTAGTTTGCTAATTAAAATAGTTTTCATTTCACTTAACATTGATGCCCTGTATAATATGTATCACATTTTTTACGATTTGTTAATCTTACAAACTGATATCTTGATCATAATAAATATCGTACTTATTAGAAACATTACACTTCTTTAAATGACAGGAACTATACTTTGGGCACATTATATTGATAATGAATACTCCGATTACTGATTTTTTAAATCAATAATAGTTATTTATTAGATAAGTGAGTTATATTACATATAAGTCACGCAAGAAAAGTGAGAGAGGTAATTTTCTTAAGTGACTTATATGTAATAACTCACGTGTCTAATACAAAATTTTATCCAACACTTTCGTATAAATCGTTTTTAATATCGAAAATAATTTGAAAACGTCATCCATTATTTGTTACTTGTCATTGTCAACACCAGCAACAAAATTTTGTATTTTTGGAAAGCAAGCTTGTTTGGTTGTAATGCATTTTGTTGGTAACTACGGGTTTGTTTAGTAAACAACTTTGTAGACAAACATAAAAATGCTTTGCGAAATGGAAAATTGTGAAGTTCTTGCGGAAATTTTGGAAGAAGCTGCGGTAGCGACATGCTGTTTAATTCCAGAGAAGTCAAAACTAACGTACAATAAAGAATTTGAAGATTTTGAAGCATGGAGGAAAAGGCGAGAAGTTGGTACTATAAATGAAGATGTTATTATGGCTTACTTTCTGTTTTTATCGAAAAAAGTTGTGGACTGTGGAATCAATGTGGACCAAGTATTCAATGATAAAAACGACCTTAAAAGTATATAAGAACGTGGATATAGGGAGGTATGGAAAAGTTGTCGCTTATTTGAAGAGCAATTCAAGAAATTTCAAACCGAAAAAGGCAAAAATTTCTGGCTGAGGCACCTGACGACGAGCACTTAATGTCAAAGGTATGAATTTACTTTAGTTTCTGGTATTAAATATTTATCTGTTCTTATTATTATGGTTGCATTGATATTGGGAATCGCTGGTGCATGCCGTTGTGACGAACTAACTCGCTTAAGTATTGAAGATATAGTAGATAAAGGCCAGTACATATATGTTTCTATACCTGATACCAAGACGAACAAATCGAGAAGCTTTACAATTTTAAAAGAAGGATTTTTGGTAAATGTGCTTGAGTTATTTAGAAAATATGTGTCCCTAAGGCCAGAGAACACGCCTCACAAAAGATTTTTTGTCAACTTTCAAAAAGGCAAATGCACTAGGCAATGCGTGGGAATAAATAAAATTTTGAAAATTCCGAGAGTAGTTGCTCATTATTTGCAACTACCTGATGAAATCCTATATAGTGGTCATAGCATGCGGCGTTCTTCAGCGACACTTCTAGTCAACGCTGGGGCCGATATCACCAACCTTAAACGCCATGGCGGGTGGAAGTCTTCTACCGTGGCAGAAGGATATTTAGGAAGATTGCATCTCTAACAAGTTTGAGATTGCAAGACGAATACAGGGTGAAGAGCGCACCAAGGCAAGTACTAGTGCTGAAAGACTTCCTGAAGAACACTCCGCACAATGTAACGTTGTCCAAGATAAATCTAATATAACAATTACTGTTAATATAAACACGAATAAATTGTAGTATAATATATTAGTTGTTTTATGTTATTTTTTAATTGTGAAATGTTGGAAGTAATAAAGAATTAGTATAAGTCACTAGTGAGCTAAAGTCTATAATTCACTAGTGAGCTAAAGGGTACTTTAGCTCACTAGTGACTTATAGTACACTTTATATCCTCAAAATCTGATCAATTATGTAGATATTATATGTAAGTGTTGGATAAAATAATTTTTTATTGTGGTAACTGGGGTCACTGAGTTTTTTTTAATTTATAGTGTCCAGATGCATAGAGAGCTAAGAAAAATTATAATACCCACACAATAGATATTCGTTTTATATTGTCGTTTCTAGCATGTCTGTATTTTGCATTATTTATATTATGTGCTATTGCAATTAAGTATTTGAGATGATTCAGTTTACGGTTTTAGTCATAATGATTGGCACCTAAAATTAACAATTTGCTTTATCTTATTTATTTAAATCCGGTGATGGCTTAGTGTGTAAGGCGCTAAGTCGTTGAGCGCACAACGGACGTGAGGTGGGTTCGAATCCTGCTGAGGCCAAATACTTATTTATAAGTTGGTCGGAAATTTATAGCTTAACACCAGGCGGACAAAGTGCAAAATGTATTGACGCTGAAGGCCACCTAAGGACCAGGGCGCCGGAACACACTTTGCCGTGTCCTGCGCAAACGTAGACATGAGGACCCTACTCAGTTGGTGGATTCAGTAGTGCCCCCCGGGTGGGGACGAGGTCTTAAGTTGTCGCTCATAAGACCGTGGTTCAAAACACACGTTAAGCTGTAGGTTCCGTCTGGCTGACATCACCCAGACGTAAAAAGACAGGGCGCACAATAAGCTGAGCGGCTTCAGTGCATGGGTTATTCCGGCCATATTCTAAGGTCTAAAGTCTACCCTATTTAGGTTTGCAAAGTCGCAAGCTATGAATAAATTGAAAATGCTACCAGTTTGCAGTACCTTTTTATACGATGTTACTTCGTAACGGTAAGTAAATTTGTTTGGCAAGAAAACTCTATAATTTGCTGTAATAACGAGATTTAAATTGTTTTGCGTTGGGTGTTTTGGAACCGAATTTTATCCAAACGTTAAATTGCTCTTACAAATCCAACAATAAATTTATCAGCCTAATCCCCGGCATTATTGCAAAACAGTGGATTTAAGCTATTCGATTAATTTACTGAATTTTAGTATATTAAACAAAAAAGGCGTTTGTTTGCGGCCTATATATGTTTAGTTTGTAGTTTTCATTTTTGCATATTGTGCCCAATCAATAAAATTATACCAGGTGTCCAGTAGCTCAACCGACAAACTTTAAAGGGTAAAAAATAAGAAAAAACTTTTATATAAACATATGTCCTTCTTAACTTCTTAGTTTTTAAACTACATGGTGTTAAAAACTGCCAAGAAATGGTTTCTATTTATTTACGAAAAACCCTAAATCAAACAAAAGGAGTCAAGAAAGCATTTTTTTAAACTAAACGGGGATTTAAAAAGATTTGTATTTTAGAAAAATGCAGTGACATACCATTTTTTTTTCTTAAAAATATTTACCTTAAACCCCTATGGACAATGGTATTTTTTTTATGTCAAAAAATATCTTCTAATGCATTTAAGATATCTTTTTTAACACGCTTTTATTAACTTGGGTTGTAACTATCTATCTATCAATCTATCAATCTGGCTGGCTATGTAACGGAATCTTTGAGCCTAATTTTAACCAACTTCCAGCTATTCGATTTCTTTGAAACTTTGCACACGTATTAAGGAAACATGACAATGCAATAATCTGCAAACAGTATCCCGTTATCTTTTTTGGATCGCCAGGAAAAAAATTCCATTATATTATAAAAGCAACACCTAGGATGCCATCTGTTGGCAACATTTCAAACTTTGCTATTAAATGAAGAAGAAATTTTTTAGTTTTTACACAATTTGGTTAGTTGCACCATTGGTGTTCAATTTTTATGAACAATAAAAATATAGGGTTAGTTGCACCATTGGTGTTCAATTTTTATGAACAATAACAGTTAATAAATGCCGTTAACACGCTTTTTTATTAACTTGGGTTGTAACTATCTGGCTATGTAACGGAATCTTTGAGCCTAATTTTAACCAACTTCCAGCTATTCGATTTCTTTGAAACTTTGCACACGTATTAAGGAAACATGACAATGCAATAATCTGCAAACAGTATCCCGTTATCTGTTTTTGGATCGCCAGGAAAAAAATTCCATTATATTATAAAAACAACACCTAGGTTGCCATCTGTTGGCAACATTTCAAACTTTGCTATTAAATGAAGAAGAAATTTTTTAGTGGGTTGCAATATATTGGCAACGGTCCAAACATTGCCTGGATTGCCATCTGTTGGCAAAATTTCAAACTTTGCTACTTAATGAAGAAGAAATTTTTAGTGAGTTGCAATCTGTTGGAAAAATTTTAAAATTTGCCACTCTTGTTCATTAAAAAAATTTTTTGCCATTTTGTCAAGAGTAGCAGAAACTAAAAAATGAAAAATAATTAATAGTTTAAAAAACTAAAAAAACACGCTTTTATATGCAACCGAACTAAAAATTAGAAAATAATTTTTCATTAAAAAAATATTGTCATTTCATAGTAAAAAGCGTGGGGTGATAAATATATTAAATGTTATAATTATTATATTTGCAAATATCTATGATGGAAAAGTTATGAAAAAATAGTAAAATGCACCCCACGCTTTTTACTATGAAATGACAATATTTTTTTAATGAAAAATTATTTTCTAATTTTTAGTTCGGTTGCATATAAAAGCGTGTTTTTTTAGTTTTTTTAAACTATTAATTATTTAATATTTTAATCAGAATTAAAGCTATAAAAACAATATTTTTTTTTATTTTTAACACCCCTAGTTTAAAAACTCGTCGTTTAGGACATATGTTGACATAAAGTTTTTTTCTTATTTTTCATTGTAGAATCAACCTTTGAAGTTTCTCGGTTGAGTTACGGGACACCCTGTATAAAAAAACAAATATACAGGGTGTTATTTAATAAGTGTCCGATATTTCAGAGAGTGATTTTTCAAGTATTTTTAAGGTAAAAGTTCCTATGAACGTGTGGTCTAAGATGCTTCGCTTTCAAGATACAGGGTGTCAAAGTTTTATTTTTATTTATGTTTTTCTGCATAATTTCCTAAATAATGCCGATTTCCGAACGAAAATTGGTACCTGGGGGTTTTTGACATGAGAAATTTGAATTTGTTCTTAATTTAGCTCTTACTTGTAGAGGGCGCTAGCCACATGTATATTCTCACTTTCAAAGGCTCATGACTTTTTGTACAACCCTGTATTTACATTTTTGTTAAAGAAATGGATTCCTTAGTCATTTTACGTAAAAAGGTACTCTTATTAGATGACGCTAGGAGCAACCGTTTTCGAAATATTTTAGTTTAAAATAATCGATGCATACGCTTAGTAATAAATATGCTAAGTAAAGACCGGCTACTTGATAAAACCGTCATTTTCGGCGGTCTTTACTCAGCATATTTATTACTAAGCGTATGCATCGATTATTTTAAACTAAAATATTTCGAAAACGGTTGCTCTAGCGTCATCTAATAAGAGTACCTTTTTTACGTAAAATGACTAAGGAATCCATTTCTTTTAACAAAAATTTAAATACAGGGTTCTACAAAAGTCATGAGCCTTTGAAAGTGAGAATATACATGTGGCTAGCGCCCTCTACAAGTAAGAGCTAAATTAAGAACAAATTCAAATTTCTCATGTCAAAAACCCCAGGTACCAATTTTCGTTCGGAAATCGGCATTATTTAGGAAATTATGCAGAAAAAACATAAATAAAAATAAAACTTTGACACCCTGTATCTTGAAAGCGAAGCATCTTAGACCACACGTTCATAGGAACTTTTACCTTAAAAATACTTGAAAAATCACTCTCTGAAATATCGGACACTTATTAAATAACACCCTGTATATAGTTAAAATTAATCTTTTTATGGTGTAAGTATAGGGCAATAATAATACTATATTTAAATTAGAATACCAAAACAATAGTTTGGGAACCTTCTGGTCTAGGCAAATGCTTTCTACCTTTGCCAATGACTTTATAAAAATATTTTTTATAAATGGGAGAATGGTATTTACCGTGGTCCTTGTTAAGCAAATAATTACTGTGATATATTTGATAACATATTAGGCTGACAGTGTGTTTTGCGAACTATATTAGGAATCACAAGCACTTGTAATTTGATTGGTTCGAAGCGCTATAGACGGTCATGCAATGTAACAGTTCTGCATGACCGTCTGATTATGCAAATATTTTCATTTCGATTTGTTAAAAAATAGAATAAAATGCTTAATGACTAGTCAAATAGCATTTGCCTGGGCAATTAGCACTTGAAAATTAAAATACACTATTTATCTAGGCAGAAAGCATTTACCTAGACATAAGTCATTTTCGTAAAATCACCATTTTACTGCGACATTCCTAATTCTTATGTTATTGTAAAAAGTTTTTATAAACAAATAATAATACTTTTGGTTAATATAGGGAAAAGAGTATTTTGTCTTGCATAATTTGGCAGGAGTTTTTTTTCACAAATAGGTGCAGTATGACGGAATGAACCCAAAAACACAAAATAAGGGCAATGGAAGTGCTGCCATTTTGCGAAATACCGTTTAGGCCTGTCTCTCCGTAATCGTGCACTTAAGGTACACAAGTATAGGGACCTCTAATAAAAAAATGTTTGTTAATTGACTTTTTGACGTGACAACGTCTTATCATTCGATTGAGACGGATGCATGCACAAAAAAACATTACATATGCGGCGTTACCATGCGGCGTCGTTACCTCGCTCTGAGGCGTTCAATTAAAGGCTGGAAGTACAAGCGAGAGCGCGAAAGAGGCACAATCGGCCTCCGCGTTCGGCAGCGTTCGACATCTGTTTCTCTCCTACTTGAGTGTACATACAAAAGTGAATGTGGTGTCAATTGTTTATAGCAACAATAATTGCGGCAATAAAGGTAATGATTCTTTCGATATTAAGTATATGTTCAGTGATATTTTGTCAAAGATTTGTGCTTTCATTATTAAAATAAAAGCTAGAATTACAACAATTTTGATGTTTCCAAATTTTAAATTTTAAATTTAAGAAGTGCAGTGAAAGGTGAATGTGGTGTCAATTGTAAAATTTACTTTTGAAGAATGCAACCATTCTATCAGTATTTTCTTATTACGTTGTCACGTTTAACTATCGTCATTAAAGCGACTTTGCAGACAACCGATTTTTTTACCGATCTCTCCACTCATCTATGAAAAAAAACTTCTGTCGAATTGTGCATTATGAACAAGAAAACTTGTAGCTTATTACCTGTACTATAACACAAAATATATAAATTATCCTTAAAAACCTTTATTTCTAAAAAAAATAAAACTATTATACAATCATTTATTTTATTCAGGCAACGTAAACAATAATAAACACATAGTGTATAACAGGTTGCTATTTTCTTCATGTTATCATCTAAAAATAATTATTTGTATCTTACCTAATTTAATTAACAGCTCCATATTAAATTAAATGGGCCTTGCTGGCAGGAGAAACACATTATTCTATGTATTTTAAATGAGCCAAGTTATTCAACACAATGTAATTTTATCTAGGGAATAATCTAATTTAGATGTGGGTTGACACTCATTACATGCTGTTTAGTGACATAGATAACTTATAGAAATGTGATGAAATTTTGCTAGAGAGCATCTAAGAAATACAAGTAAATGAAATTACGAGTATGACTGACTTCTGACGTCAAAACAAATTGGTTTAAGCCAACTTGAATTGTTCTTTTTAGCCTTTAGAGATCGGCACAAATTTTAGGGAAGAAGTACATATTTGTCAATTTTTTTCTATACAGGGTGCTCCACCGGCAACTGCCGCGATCGATTTTTCGAAAAGTACGCTTTGGAAAATTTTAAAAATTTGGTAACATTATAAAGTCAGTGGGAGACATACAATTAGAATATTTTGACAGCTCTACCACTTCCGGTTGTACCGAAAGTTAATGTCAACTTCCTTATTTTAAGAAAAACCCTATAAAGTATTTATTTTTTAGATTCTGCGTAAAATTCTAAACATAATTTATGTAAAATGCTTTACACCCAAGTTCAACCGTTTTTGACTTATTTTAAATTTTATGTCAAAAATGACGTTTGCAAGCCATTATATAACTATTAATTTCTTCTAAATAGAAACCTTTAATATGAGTTGGGGTTGGGTTTCTCGTAGAGAAAGAACTACTTCAGCAGACTGTATTGATATTTTTAAAATTTATAAATACATGGTGGTCAAAAATAGCCCATTAAAATTATTACGACAGAAACTTTAAAGGTTAATTTTTTAAATGGAAACCCCTACTTTTTTTACCTTGTCCTTTTAAGCTACAAAAATAAGGGTAAATTTGTATAAGGATGTCTATTTCAAAAATTTATAGTTTTTGAAATATTAAGAATTTAATATTAATAATAATTATATAATGCTTTTAAGTACGGCTTAGTTTGGCTTCTAGTTGGCTTTGACAACAAAATGCGGCGTCACAGCCAACTACCCTGTACCTACTCGTACTTAAATGCATTGTTAGAATAGAATAATATTAAATCATTATTATTTCGAAAACTATAAATTTTGAAATAGACATCCTTTACAAACTTACCCTCATTTTTAATACCTAATAGGATAGGTAATAAAAGGTAGGGGTTTCCATTTGAAAAATTCACTTTTAGGGTTTTGACCACTCTGTATTTATTAGTTGTGAAAATATCAATACAGTCTACCAACAAAGTTCTTTCTTTACAAGGGAACCAAACCCCAATTCATATTAAAGGCTTTTGTTTAGAAGAAACTGATGATTATGTAATGGCTTTAAAACGTCATTTTTACCATAAAATTTAAAATAAGTGAAAAACGGTTGGGCTAAGGTATAGAACATAATACATAAATTATGCTTAGAATTTTACGCAGAATCTAAAAATAAATAATTTATAACGTTAATAAAATAAAACAAAATATATACTTTGTTCATAGTCACTTTAATTGAATATTTAGCCGTGACAGCTGTTTCGTAGTACAACTACATTTTCAAACGTACTGACAAACTAAAATTATGTTACTTATATATAAACAGTAATACCTAATAAAAAAACATATTTTTTAAAAAAGTTTTAAAATCAATATGGTACAGTAAAGTATAGAATATAGCAGTAAAATTTAAAGATTTTATTGCTATATTTTATAAAAGTTTTACAAGGGGTAGATTTCCTAGGTCAATCTGTGTGTTAAGCAGATGTACATTCGGTTTTTTATGTTTATAGATTTCAATATTTTCTAATATATCTAGTTTTCGCCCTTTTTGTTCTACATGTAATATTTTTAGGGTATTGATTTTTGGAAATTTGTGTCCGGTTTCCAGAAAATGGTTTGCGAAATTTGATGTTGTTTTTCCTAACCTATAACATGAGTTATGTTCTTTAAACCTAGTTTCGAAATTTCTTCCCGTTTGTCCAATGTAACAGCTATTACACTCTTCACAAGTAAGCTTATAAACTTCTGATTTTTAAATTTATTTTGTTTATCTTTCACATTAAAATATCATGTTTGATAATCGATTTGATGGTTTATGTGCTATTTTCTGGTTTTGTTTAGACAGGGTGTTCGAAATTTTTGTGATATTTGGCCAAAATAAGTTAGGGTTTTAAATGGTTGGTTTTGATTTTCAGGTATTTTTGGGTAAATTTGGTTGAGGGTGAGTTGTTTACGTTTCTTATTAATTATAGAGTTTATTAAGGGTGGTGGATAACCATTGTTTTGAGCGATGTTTTTATAGTGTTTAATTCTTTTTCTAAATTTTCTTTGGAAAGTGGAATGGAAAATGCGCGATGTATCATTGATCTGTATGCTGACATTTTGTGGGTAATTGGATGTAAAGAATCATTAGGTATTGTAATATCAGTAAAAGTTGGTTTTCTATAGATATCAAAATTTATGGTTCCGTAGTTAGTTTTTGTTATTTTAAGATTTAAAAAGTTAATGGAGTTTGGTTGTTCTATTTCCAAAGTAAATTTAATCTTAGGGTGTATAGAGTTAATTATAATTAAGAATATTTTTTAGCTCTATCTCATTTCCTGAAAAACCGATAAGTATGTCATCCACATATCGGTACCAAAATATAACATTATCTGAATGTTTGGAGTTTATAAATGATTCTTCTAGTTTTGACATAAATATATCCGCCATTAAAGGGCTTAAAGGGGAACCCATAGCTAAACCGTCTGTTTGTTTATAAAAGTTTCCATTATATGTAAAATAATTTTTGTCCATACATAATTTCAAAAGTTTTAAAATGTCCTCTTTAAGAGATGGGTTCATGTTTTTATTGTTTAGTTTTTCTGTTATAATTTTGATACAATCGTCTTTTGGTATATTTGAGAACATGTTAGTAACATCAAAGGATGCTTAAATTGCGTTTTCTGGTAGACTGAGATTTTTTAGCTTTTTTGTCAGGTCTATTGAATTTTGAACTGAAAATTTGGGTTTAAAGTTTAAGACATCTTTTAAAATATGGTTTAATTTTACTGATATTTCCCTTAATGGTGTATTTGAGTATGACACTACTGGCCTTATAGGAGCATTTTCTTTATGGATTTTTACTAAGCCGTATAAAATTGGTGGGGATGGGTTTTTGTTAATTAGAAAATAGTTTTCCCTATCAGAAAAAAGGTCGGTGTTTTTAGGGTATTTTTTAGTTCTACTTCTATTTTTTCGGTTGGATCTTTATTTAAGAGGGAGGGTTTTTCTTTATTTAGAAAATCATCCATTTTTCTTGGTAGAGATTTTTATTTAATATACCTATGGAGTTGCCCTTATCGGCTCTAGTGACAGCTAGATCATTTTCTTTTATTTTCTTTTGGATGGACATAATTGTTTTCTTCTCAGGCGGTTGAAGGTTAGGTGGAGAAGTTTTAAAATTCTTAATTATACTTGAAATTTGATCTTTTGGTATATTATCTTTATTATTAAAAGAGGTTTTCACGTCTGTTATGATAGTTTCTATTGTGTTTTTAGGATTAATTATGGGGGATTATATTTAGGTCCTTTTTCTGGTAAATTTGTTTCAGTATGTGAAAATTGTGTATCTGATAAATTAATAACTCTGTTAAAAAATTTTATAGAAAATAAATAAAAAAATAAATAAAAAAATAAATAAAATAAATTCTTTAATTTATAACGTGTTCTATTATCTTCTAAAGTTGACATTAATTTCCGGTATAACTAAAGTGGTAGAGCTGTCAAAATATTTTGGTCGTATATCCCCCACTGACTGATAATGTTACCAAATTTTCAAAATTTTCTAAAGCGTACTTTTCGAGAAATCGATCGCGGCAGTTCCCCGTGGGACACCCTGTATTTAGACATTATAAAATGGCATATTCTTTGGGTATGGTGGTGGAGTGTCATCCCAGTTGTTAATAATATTAATATTATTCATTAAGGTATACACAGCCTGTCTTAGGAAGTCCTCATGAGAAAAAAATACGTAATACTTTTCACTAAATTGGCAAATTTTAAATTTTCGCACTGTACTTTTCCTTATGTAATAATACTAGAATCATACATCTGGCTTGAATTTCCCTATCTTGAGAGGGCTGTGAAATATGTTTGCAGGATTAGTATAAAGTACCGCTGACCAGGGCTATAAACCGAGAATTATTTCCACTTTATATTATCTAAACTCTACGTATGTAAAACCGGCAAAACCCTTCCTGCATACTTACGACTTACATCGTCTTAGGTATGTCCGATAAATTATTTGGTTTTAAATCTTTTTAAGATGTAAATTCAGTATTAAATGTAACGGATTTAAGTGTAAAGTAGTTAGGATAAAAAAACCAATAAAAAAATTATAATGTTTTTAATGGTAATTTAATAAATATTGATATTTAGGGTCTCCCAGGACAATAATCACACTCTTAAATTATATTTAAAAAAAAAAAATGTTTTTTTGTTAATGTCGCTGCAGCTCGCCGTCATGGCTCAAGGAAGATAAACTTTTTAATAAGGAGCTCTCAATGTTTTATATTTGTCCGAAAATATAGGTTATGTTTGTAAGGTCACCTTTTTGCCATAATATTTTTTTATCTGACAAAAAAACCATTACTTGAATACCATAAAATAAAATCACTAAAAAAACGTTAAAAAAATGGTGTCTTACTCTTAATAACGATTTAAACGTAAATTGCCTGTAAAAAAATATCCAAAGGTCAGTGACCCCTGTTTGCAGCCTATATAGGGTGTTCCGAAATTTATACATCAAATTTCAATGGCATATTTCAAGCCCTAGTTTCCTATATAAACATATGTCCGGAAACGTTTTTCTTAAGAGGATTCTAAGAAAAAAAACATTTCTTTATTATAAATTTTAAACCGCTACAGATATTTAATTGGTATTTGGCACATTGCTTAGCAGCAGCAAAATCCGTATTTTTATGTAATTACATCATAAGGCCTGATTACCATATCTCAAAAACAATTAAATTGTCCTACGAACAACAATTCAGTTATCCAAGTGACTGGTTGTTCGACGCAATGGCGTAGCTAGAGGTATCGGGGTGAAAAGAAAGTAAAGACAGAGCCAATACCATTTCATTAAATCAATGTTTATTTTCTTCTTGAGAGCAAAACAAACCCCACCTCCAAAACGGGGCCCTCCCAATGCTATATCATAAAGTTTGTTAAGGTCGGGATCCCCCTCTCTTTCCTTTTTCCTTGTAGGAAAAATCTTGACAAATAAAACAAAATAGAATAAATACTTTTTAAAACACTACAACTTGTTAAAATGTAACTTACCTCAGTTATTCAAGTGACTGGTTTTCCAAAAGACTGGTTGTCAATTTTTAATTTTTTAAACTTTAAACTGTTTGATAAAACATATTTAATTATTGGCATTTTTATGCTCTCAGTAAAATTTAGATAAAGTACGATTTTAAAACATTATAATTACTTACGTATTTCTGCTGGTTGTCCGACGTACAAATATTAAAGCCAACCACTCTTTCTTGCAAAACTTGGTTGACTGAGGCCGCAGTTAGGTCGTAATCATTTACTTAGAATATCGACTTACCGACAGTGAACGCACTATGCCATTTATATTTTGATTTTAAAAAATATCGTGGTTTTCCGACGGACATACGCTGCGACGGCCTTTTTCTGGGACCAAATATAATTCAAGAAAGAAACACAAAACTGAACAATTTTAAAAACATAGCATATTTTTGCAATATAAGTAGTATACCCATCACTGATCACCGAAGGATAGCCAATGCTTGTTACCTGCGCGAAACAAAAGTTACAACTCATGGGCAAAAAATGGTTTGTGCGCAATCAAATCAAAGGGAACGCGCCTGGTGCCAAACAAAGTATCGGGCAGAATCATATGAATTTATCGCCGCTTTTCCATTTGAAGGACGTTGAGTCAGTACCGTTTTTAAAATACAGTTACACAAAAAACGTCTAATACGCTATATGTCAATTGTTGCCGTATTTAAAAAAATAAAAGTATTAAAAGCAGTCAAGCATCTAGGAGGGTGGGGGGCAAACGGTGGTCTCTGCCACGGGTGACAACTTCAAGGAGCGGCCAATTGAAACATGGAATGTATAAGAAAGTGGCGGTTGTAAGAGAGAAAGACCTTTTATTTGGTCGTCTTTAAATTTGTTATTATACATAGGTATTTAAAAGAAATGCAATTTTTTTTGCTCTTTGCTCTCAATTTTTCTTAATGAAAAGGCCAGGCGGGGCGGGATACGGCAAGATTTGCTCCTCGTTACAAAAATAATGATCCGGGGCTGATTAAAAGAAAGTTAAATAAGTAAGTATATCAACTTAATGTATTATATAGGTTTTAACAATGTAACCAAATTAATAAAATTTCTTTTCTTTTATATTTTATCAAGTGACATTAAACTCACGATATTAAATTATTATTTTTGTCAACGTGACCCAGGTAATCCGTTTATTTTAAAGATAATTCAGTAAATCTTTATCCTTATTCACTGTTGACGTATCGTGTCCATGATATTTTCTTTTATATAACTAGGTACCTAATTTATATTCGTAAAGAAATGTAAAATAATATAACTTATTATATAAATATATATCGAATATTTTGTATACACAATAAGATACTGAAATTTTAGGATTTTTAAATTATTTAATGATTTAAAAAGATTCAAGTCCGGTACTAGACATGACATTTTAATGCGCATGTACCAAGAACCTTCCGGTGAGCCTCGAGTTTATTTACTGCGCAAGGTCGTAAAAAACCACAAAAGGCAACTACGTTTTGTTTATTTAAATATATGATACTCATATATTAATTTTTAAATTTACATTTATTAAATAGAAGCGTTTTTAGTAATATGAAGGTATTAATACTATTGTTACATGGGGACCAAGAGTAAACTCATAAAACACGTCACTTTCCAATCACTTAAAGAAATAATAAAAAGTCATAAATTAAAGAAATAATAATAATAACAATAGTTATTAGTTGGGGATTTTTTAAATTAAAATTTTAAAGATAATACTAATAAAGCACTTGACGTATTATATTATATTTTCTGTTTTTTACCAGAGACAGAGTGATTTGGCGCTGAGACAAATAAAAGTTGTTTTACTTACATACACTTGCAAGTTCAAGAGTTTTTATAAGCATAAGGTCTAGGGTAAATATTGCTTTAAAACAAGAAAATCTGGGTAGATTTATAGACAAACTTCCACTTCCATTAGTCTATTTCACCCAACTCGCCTCTTTTTATTTAGGCAATAACATTGCTCAACTCAAGCAGTCTTACAAAGAGACGTACTATCCAAACTGTGGAATTATTGTTCGTACAAAGTGCAAAGCAGTGTAAGTAACACAGCAATGGAGGCCGTATGTGCTTGGTAATCCTGCTTGAGAAAGACAGCATGTAAGAAAATTTTATAGCTTATACTTTTCTTACTTAAATAAATGGACCACTTTGGAGCTATGTTCTTTTTATCATCTAACAAATCCCAACCGGCAATTTAGAATTATACAGTGTGCTTATTTTTTAGGTAGCACTCTTGCGAGCTTCTTTATTATTGGAGATACAAAGTGGGGTAAATTATAAAAGTTGTAGTATTTTTTTCGCTCGTTAACGTGCTGCCAATGTAACATAATCTTCAGGTTTGGATAGCCATATTTTAAAAACTATTAGAGACAGACAGATATATTGTGGTATTTTTCAAAATCTCTAAAGTATCTATTTAATGGTAATGCAATATACAAGGTGCTCTATTTTAAAAATGCCAGTTTACTATCAAATTTCCCAGGATGGCCATATTTCCAAAACTATTAAAAATTGTATTTAACACGTAAGAACTTTTTAAAGCTCCTTGATAGATATTTAGAACGGTGATATAATATACAGGGTTTCATTTAAAAAAGTATATTTTTTCAATAAATCAAAAACCCGATTTTTTTTTTGTTGGCAGCAGTATAATCAGGGGAAAAAACTACAACTTTACTGATTTAACCGACTTCGTATCTTTAATAATAAAGAAGTTAGCAATAGTGCCGACTTAAAAGTGATCACCCTGTATACCGGCTGACAGAACGTTTATAGAAAATATTCCATAAAACAATTTTTGTGTGTAACCAAAACTAACCAGAACTAACAAGAATATAAAAATTTAGGGGAATATTAAAAATATAAAAAAGGTTTATATATATATTTCCACGTTCTCAAGATACAGGGTGATAAACTGCTTAGGAGTAAAAAAGAATCCACGTAATTGCCTATTTTTCGAAGCATTGCAAGAACATTTTTTTAAATTATATTTTATTTAAAAAAATCATGTTACAACAACAGTAAATACTTATTTAAACAGGGTTTATATCCAGTTTACCAATTTAAAGTAAAGTAACTCTTCAGTTTTTTAAAGTTTCCTTGTATCTTGAGAATGAAAAAATTGCGGGCCCATGTGTATATAAACTTTTCTTTATATTTTGTGATGTATATTTTGCCTCTTAGCAACATTCTATAACACCCTGTATATCATTATTGTGTATTGCACCATCACATGCTCCCCAATAAAACCTTCAAGCAGTTTTTTTGCTACATAAAGACAATAATATAATAATAGATAATATAATTTATTTGCTACCTAATTTAAAATAATAAAGCAAAAATGCAAGTTGAGATATCAATTGTATCCTAAAACTTAACAGACTATAATTTTTTTAAAGAAATTAACATTAGGTTCGTTAATTTAAATAAAGGGGTTTAAAATTCTATCAAAACGTTTTATTAACAGGTAATTAAATTACATCATTGTTAAATTCAGACATTTTTTTCGGGGACGTTTAATATACCCAAGAGGATCCTAAAGTAACCAAAAAAATATATATTTACCCTTAAAAGTTAAAAAAAAGGTCTTTGGGTAAAACTAACCTTACCTCATGGTTTTTTTAACGCCTATGTACATCTATGTAACAAATTGTATACTTTGAGATTATATCCCTATATTCGTACTTTTGAGTTTAGGATTTGGTACAAAATTTCTTCGGAGGAATAAAGGATAGAGTAAAACGTCTTGTATTAAAGTTTCGTACGTTTATATCTATTAGCTTTTGAGCAAAGAAAAAGAAACTAATAAACATCAAAAACAAAAATGAAAAGTTAAACTTTTTTTACATAGAAGACCCCGTATATTATATCATCATTAAAAAGGTATTTTTAAAAGCTTTACCAAAATACCATTTTTAATAATACAAACATTTTGTCGTAGAGCGTAGACGCGTTTGACGTCTTATGTGAAACTGGACACTTTTTGGATTGAATCCGTTATGCCAAGACATGAAAAGAATATTCCAGGCAGCATCTAATTTAAAGTAGACACAATAGTGGTATCCTTTTAAAAAATTATCAGTTTCACTTTCATCAGTTCCTTTACTTGCAAGTGATGATAATCATTTGATTACTTAACAGATGCTATTTGAAATATTAATAAACATTCAAATTGAAGTTAGCCACAAAGTTTCAAAATAATGCTATCAGTTTCACTTTCATCAGTTCCTTTACTTGCAAGTGATGATAATCATTTGATTACTTAACAGATGCTATTTGAAATATTAATTAACATTCAGATTAAAGTTAGCCACAAAAGTTTCAAAATAATGCTATCAGTTTCACTTCCATCAGTTTGTTGACTGATTATGCCTCGAAAGAATATCACCAATGAATCCGAGCTTTTTGAAATTGTTGTGATTATGAAAATAATACTGTTGGGCCAATTAGAATTGTAATTGAAGGTAACTCTTAAAGGTTGATTTCCTAAAGAAAATGCAAAAGTTTCCTTTCTTTTCCTTTACCCATTTATTTAATTATTTTCTGCAGAAATTGGCCACTTATAAGAAGATTACCAAGACTTTTAGCGCGCCAACGAACATGGGCCCTGTGACTATAGCTCTCACGTGGAATATAAAAAAATAATTAATATTAAATATCGCTATTATGATAAATAGTGACTCAACTGCAAACAATGACATTTTGATTAGACGGCAAAACAATGATGTTTGTAATTACTAATGCGCAGTTAGATGGTATTTTTGTTACAATGTTTAAACGCAAAAAATTAATGATTGCAATTCGTTTACTTTATCCCCTTAAAATGTTGTGATTCTGTATTTTTGTCTTTGTTTTACCGAAACAAAAATATAGATATACATGTCGCGCCAGCTCGATGCTTGCAATTAACGTATTCAGTGTGTACAGAACTAGCAGGTAAAGATTAGACAAAGAATACCGGCATGTAAAACTTTTCTAATAGGTTGACGCATCTGCCTCGCTTTGTAGCTGCTTTAGACAGTATCTTTTGACGCTTATGTGGCAGTAGGTACTGACCTAAGGTACCCAATCATTATTTTTAAATAGCATATAATGGCCTTTTGTATGTTTATGTTTCCATTGTTTTCCGAATATTAATTCGACGAAGATATGGGAACAACAGTGATTTGTAATTCGACGAGGAACTTAAGGAACTTGTCTAAGCTATGTAGAAAAAGAAAAGAAAAACTACTGTATATCTATTGCTTACATCTATCCATAAAAATTGAATTTAAAAGGATAAAATAAAATTCAATCGCATGATTTGTTATCTGAGAAATATAGTTTTACGGCAAAGGTGTGGCTTTCATTTAATGGGTTCTTACCTTTTTAAACAGCTTTTATTTAACTTGCATTGTATGTACTAGGTAAGTAAAAAGTACTGCAACTCTAAACTATCTTTAAAACCGCTATAGCTACATTTACCAAATTTGGTATCTGAAAGATATCGGGCATAAAGAATTTAATAGTAGTATAGTTTTGTGCTACACGTATACTTTTTGTTTTTTTTTTTAATGAAATGTTTTATTTATTTTTATTGCAATAAATTGTGCAGGCTAAATTAAATAAGTTTACATATTTTTTAAATTCTATCTAAATATCCTAGCTGCTAAGATATCACAACACCACATTTTAGGTAAAAGCGTTAGATGGGCTCAAATATCTCTAAAACCACTAAATCTGCATTTACAAATCTTGGCATTTAGGGATTTCTGGACAAGTAAAATTGAAAAGTGATCCTGTCATTATTTCCAGATTTTCCAGTTTTGAGCTACATGCAATACTTTGGTATTTTAAATATAATGCATAATTTATTTTAATTGCCATATAAAGCGCTCCAACTTTAGTAAGATACCATATTTTTAAAATTTTAATTTTATCAGTTACGGAGATATGACAACACCGCAATTCTATCAAAATTTGGCAATTATGCTTATATTACTGATCGATTAGGCATGCCAAAAAACACTTTAATACCAAATTTGTAAGCATAGCCTAAACGGTTTTAAAGATATTTTGGCCGTGAATTACTTTTTGGTGAAAGTGTAGTCTATTATATCTTAACAAATAATTGGGACAGAATTTTGACTATTTAGAAACTTACTAAATTTGATCTGTCCAATTTAATGTAATAAAAATAAATGGAGCATTCCATTTAAATAACTAAAAAAAATTGTAGCACAAAACTGGGAAATCTGGAAACAGTCCCGATAGCACTTTTTAATCCAGCGTGTCCAAAACACTTTAGATACCAAATTTCGTAAATGTAGCTTTAGCGGTTTTAAAGATATTTAAAAGTTGCGATACTTTTTACTAACCCGGTATGTACGGGTAAAATCTTGCAACTCGCTTTTGAAGCATTTATCTTTAACCGATTAAGCTGAAATTTGATATACACGTTTAGTTTGGATGACAATTCATGAATAACTGTGTGATATTTTAAATCACATGGCGGAACCCCAAGATGACGGACTAGTTATTTTTAATGCACTTCCACAATATGGGTATCAAATGAAAGGGCTTGTCAAGAGTAACTCAAATAATAAAGTGACATCATTCGTAATCCAACATTGCGGAACATCCAAGATGGCGAACTAGTTATAACCTACTTACCTCTACAATATTGATATCATATAAAAAGGCTTGTTAAGAGTATCTCGAAAAATAAAGTGACATCATTTTAACTCCTACATGGTGGAACTTCTAAGATGGCGGACTAGTTATTTTTAATGCACTTTCACAATATAGGTATCAAATTAAAAGGCTTGTCAAGAGTAACTCGAAAAATAAAGTGACATCATTCTAAATCCAACATAGCGGAACACCCAAGATGGCGGACTAATTACTTTTAATGCACTTCTACAATATGAGTTTTAAATAAAAGGGCTTGCTGAGAGTAACTTGAAAAAAATATGATATCTTTCTAAATCTAACATGGCGGAACACCCAAAATAGCGGACTTTTTAAATGCACTTTTGCAATACGTGTATCAAACAAAAAGAAATGTTAAGAGAAACGCAAAAATTAAGGTAACGTCATTCTGAATCTAACATGGCGAAACACCTAAGATGGTGGACTGGTTACTTTTAATGCATTTTTACAATATGGGGATCAAATTAAAGGGCGTGCTGACAGTATCTCAAAAAAGTGACATCAATTCAATATCGCGTACTAAGTTTTTTATGCTTTTCTACCATATAAGGATCAAGGAGTCCTCGATGCAATCGTATTGCAGCTAGAGTGTTTAAAATTAACCGGCAAAATACCTTGCAACAATGATGCATTAAATAGACTAAGAAAATTGTTGAGCGATACCTAAAAAATAAAAAATAAATTTAAAGTAAAAATTAATTTTAAAACAAGCTTTTATTTAAATGCACTAAAAGGAATAAAATAAACATTTCCTTTAAAACTTTTACTATGGCAATATAAAGTCATAACACAGTTTACATGATATAAAAGCTTGTCGCGAGATTTACCTGAGTAGATAAACAAATAAATTATATATCTATATATAATTGATTTTTAACTCTTTTATCTTTTAAACTAAGTAAACAGAACTACTTAAATCTCTCGACAACCTTGTACATCATAGAAATTGTGTAATGACGCTATATTCCTAAAGTATTAGTTTTAAAGAAATAGTTTATTTAATTCTTTTAGTGCATTTAAATAAACGCTTGTTTTAAAAATAGTTTTTTACTTTAAATCAATTGCATTTACTACCCAGCAATGATCAATACATCTTATAAGGTCGTATTTACTGTAAAGCGGGTTTTACACCTGACAAGTAATTGGTCAATTAATTAAAAAGTGCTTGTTCAAGTGACTTGACGGTTAAAAATTTTCTCAATTTATTTATCAAGTTGCTTGCTCAAGTACTTAAAGAAACTAAAACTTGTCATCAATATTTTTAGGGGCCTTTTAGTAATTAGTTAATAGTTAACATAACCCTAGAAAACCATTTGATGAAATTAAAAATAAATTTGACAATAACTTGAAAAGAATAAAAACATCCAAATTTTACAATTATTTATTAAATATTTAACAAAGTAAATAAACAAGTTTTTGATTAATAACTTTTAGGTGTGAAGCCCGCTTAAGAAAATATAATTGTTAGCAGAGTATCACTCCCAGCCTTTGTCGCGAGTATATAGCAATACTTGCGTGTATTCTTTTCAAGGAAGAATGAAATATAAACAGATTAAAAGGAAAATAATAGCTTAGAGTGTTTTGCTATCATTTTCTTTGTAATGGAATCTCATCTTTTGTCGCAAAAGAAAAGTATTAAAATGCAAACCTTTTGTATGTTTATGTTTCCATTATGTCATTTGTTGTTTATGCATTAACATGTAAATAAGGAACTTTGGGTAAAGAAACAAAATACTATTTTTATTATTTTTTATACAAAGTCATATTAATTAAATATTCGTATATAATATCATAAGAGAGAAAATTTTGCCGGCAAAATATTTCGAGTGAATGACAATTTCAATAATAACACGAGCCGAAGGCGAGTGGTGTTAAATAAATGTCATGAACGAAATTACCAAAAAGCAACAAGCTTGAATAAAGCAAGAGAAATATTTTGCCTAAAAATTTGTTTCTCGAATGATATTCGACAAGACTATTTCACGAGAAAAGCAAGCCAAACTTCAAACTTTATTTTAAACTAATAAATTTTTAAAGAATTTATGGTTTCGTCCGTTACTTTGTGACCGTACATTTTAAATTAATAAAATAAAACAAAATATATACTTTGTTCATAGTCACTTTAATTGAATATTTAGCCGTGACAGCTGTTTCGTAGTACAACTACATTTTCAAACGTACTGACAAACTAAAATTATGTTACTTATATATAAACAGTAATACCTAATAAAAAACATATTTTTTAAAACAGTTTTAAATCAATATGGTACAGTTGTAAAATTTAAAGATTTTATTGCTATATTTTATAAAAGTTTTACAAGGGGTAGATTTCCTAGGTCAATCTGTGTGTTAAGCAGATGTACATTCTGTTTTTTATGTTTATAGATTTCAATATTTTCTAATATATCTAGTTTTCGCCCTTTTTGTTCTACATGTAATATTTTTAGGGTATCGATTTCTGGAAATTTGTGTCCGGTTTCCAGAAAATGGTTTGCTGAAATTTGATGTTGTTTTCCCTAACCTATAACATGAGTTATGTTCTTTAAACCTAGTTTCGAAATTTCTTCCCGTTTGTCCAATGTAAGAGCTATTACACTCTTCACAAGTAAGCTTATAAACTCCTGATTTTTTAAATTTATTTTGTTTATCTTTCACATTAAATATCATGTTTGATAATCGATTTGATGGTTTATGTGCTATTTTCTGGTTTTGTTTAGACAGGGTGTTCGAAATTTTTGTGATATTTGGCCAAAATAAGTTAGGGTTTTAAATGGTTGGTTTTGTTTTTCAGGTATTTTTGGGTAAATTTGGTTGAGGGTGAGTTGTTTACGTTTCTTATTAATTATAGAGTTTATTAAGGGTGGTGGATAACCATTGTTTTGAGCGATGTTTTTTATAGTGTTTAATTCTTTTTCTAAATTTTCTTTGGAAAGTGGAATGGAAAATGCGCGATGTATCATTGATCTGTATGCTGACATTTTGTGGGTAATTGGATGTAAAGAATCATTAGGTATTGTAATATCAGTAAAAGTTGGTTTTCTATAGATATCAAAATTTATGGTTCCGTAGTTAGTTTTTGTTATTTTAAGATCTAAAAAGTTAATGGAGTTTTGTTGTTCTATTTCCAAAGTAAATTTAATCTTAGGGTGTATAGAGTTAATATAATTAAGAATATTTTTAGCTCTATCTCATTTCCTGAAAAGCCGACAAGTATGTCATCCACACATCGGTACCAAAATATAACATTATCTGAATGTTTGGAGTTTATAAATGATTCTTCTAATTTTGACATAAATATCTCCGCCATTAAAGGGCTTAAAGGGGAACCCATAGCTAGTCCGTCTGTTTGTTTATAAAAGTTTCCATTATATGTAAAATAATTTTTGTCCATACATAATTTCAAAAGTTTTAAAATGTCCTCTTTAAAAATTTTGTTTTATTTTATTAATTTAATAAATTTTTAACATGATAACATGATATTATATTAACATGGTAGGATTATATTTTATAACAATTTATATTAAATGTATAGTAATTATAATTAACAATAGTTTGTTCATTCTTTCTAATCAAAGCCTGGTTTTGAGTTTAGATAACCTGCAGCGATTGAAACCTGGAACTCTATTACGGAAATAGATTTCTCGAGTTTATAATTTCGCTTCTTTAAAAACTGAGAAAACTGCTTTCAAACGGTTTAGTTTTTTATTTTTGTGTATTAGGCGGAATATTTTTACATAGGTACTGCTTTTTCAATCTCTGACTCACACTGGCTTTCAAATCTCACATTTTAATTTAAAAGATTCATATTATATTTTTATGTTTTACCCATCTATTATTGAACTCTAATACTTTAGAAACGGAATATGTTATGGTAGCAATAATACCTGCTATCACACCTAGGGCATTATAAGTGGGCATTATGATAATGCCCGCTTATAATGCCCTAATGCGCTAATATGGAAATTTTATTGCTTATCCAATTTTATTTCTCTCACAATAAAGATCAAGTTTATACAAAAAATAATTTATCTTTAAACAATACCAAAATTTAAACTTTATTTCCAAAATAAAAATTACAATTTTGAAATGTCCCGGAAAATGTAGCTGATCCCACTATAGAATGGTCGGTGTTTTTTGTGATGGTAGCAGCGGTGATAGCACTAACGCTATTTTGTATAGAAGAACAGTCCATTAAAAAATTTTCAATAGTCGACACGGACTTAACCTCGGAATTAACTGAATTGGCAATCATTTTGACTACTTTGTTTTTGGATGAAATACTTTCTTCTATATATCCTTCAGCTACTGAAGAGCTTTTCCATTTCCCATGTTGTTTTAGCGTTTCAAACGAAGCACCTGTCTCAACAAGTAAAGTTGACGATGTGCGACGCAAACAGTGGCCGGTGTAAGCTTCTGCATTATCCAATTTTAAAAATTTTGCACTCAATGTTGGGACGCTTCCTATGGTATTTTTTCCAATGGGTTGAACTGTACATCGACCCTTTCTATAGGAAGAAAAAATCTTCGCTCCTTTATTCCAGCTGGTCTTAATGTTGTGTACTTTTTTATGAAATTTAAAGCGCCTAAATCTGCTTCAATAATAGTAAAACTTTTTGAAGTTGAAGTTTTAGTTTTTGGTACCTTTATAACCAAGACTGTTCCTCTATCTTCAATGTCATCAATAGTCATTTTGACCAACTCATCTCGTCTTAAACCTCCAAAAACACCCATTACCAATATGACTTTGTGTAAAAAGTAGATATCATCATGAGCCTTCTTAATAAATTTTAATATTTGTTCTCCTTCCAAAACTTTAGACTTCTTCGGGACGTATCCTTTCGACTTAACTTTTAAAAAGATATGAGACGATGGTATTGCAAAATGTCTATATTTTCATAGACCATCAACGTAGACCTTAGAGTGGAATACTTGGTCCAGAGAGAGTTCGGACTGTATTTTTCCGACTAAAAATAATAAAGTTTGTTAAACATATGTATTAAAATAAAATCAATAACTTACCAGTTCCTGAAAATATGCCATTAAAACGGTTTCGGTTATTTAAAGAATTGCGTTCGCATCTTTCCAAATACCAAATATGCCATACTTCCGATCATACTGTTGCCTTGATTTAACTGGCAAAAGATTTTCGGTCGCTTTTATGGCCTTTTCTCTTATATTTTGTGGAATATCTTCCATTTTGAGCAAATCGTTAAATAAAAAATGCCAACTGATTAACTGATAGAAACATCAAAGTCAAACACCAGTCATTATCTACTTACGTATACAGGTACAGGTGCAACTTATTTTTTTATATTGCGAATAAATAATGTAATTAGTCATTGAAAAACTCTTTTTGGGTAAAACATAAAGCATTATATGCACCACGGGCAGTGGCGCATTTACTAAAAGGCTGAGTAGGCTGAAGCCTATGGCGGCATTTTTTAGGGGGCGGCAGATTATGTTTTATGAATAATTTTGTTGGATTTCGAATTCAATTTTATAAAAACAAATAGAAGGGAGGACCATTTTTCTTTTTTGTTTTTGCTCTTCAAAAATATTTCTGAAGGAAAAAAGAAGAAGAAAGGGGCGGCGAAAATAAAATAGCCTACGGGCGGTAAACATGTAAGTGCGCCTCTGACCACGCGCTTTACTGGACTATAATGCCTATCAGGTCGAAATCTTCAGAGACCTTCAGGGCATATAACGCCCTTGATACATAAATAGCTATAAAAATAGGTGACACTTGTCTAACTGACAATAGTTTTTACCTCTTTTACTTTAACCTAACTAAGTTTTGCCGCTGAAATACCATCATGTTGGTTTTATCAAGGTAGGAGCAGGTAGGAGTTTTGCCAGTAGAAAACAGGAGGTTACTAATAAACATAATATTAGCTTACATACAAAAACACCCTGTATATATATTTTTTCACCATTTAAAAAGTCCTTTAAAGAGCTTTAACAAAATGTATATAATATATATATTAACCTTTTGTTAGTTTCGTAAATATGGTTATTTTCAGGAGTAACCGTAAAATTATTGTTTTTTTATGGGGCACTCTGCATACTACTAGACCGGGTCGTATGAGCGCCAATATATTAAAAATTATTCTTATGGAATTTTTTTGTATATCCCGATTTAAATGTTTATATTTTTAAAACTATTAAAGATAGATATATCAAATGTATTATTTTTGTAAAGCTTTTTAATAAATTTAATTTTTGATCTGATAAATTTAAAGAACATTTTCACAGCCCTGCAAAAACTATTTAAAAAAACCCTACATTTATATATTTTCAAAAAGTTTGTAGTGCAAAAAATTAAAACAATAAAGAAAGAAAGTGAATATTATGCGTGATCACTCGGTATATTTTTAGTCAGGTAAAAATAAGCAGTTAAAAGCTTAAAGTTTCTTTGTTGAGACCTTACGGTGAAAAAATGTCAAGCAATGTGTACTTGCTGAGATATTAAAATTTGAAAGAAACAAAAACACGGCCTAAATCGAAATTTTGGGGGTTTTGTAATCATATTGAACTATTAAAGGTACACTTAACGTTACTGGTTTTCTCAATATTTTTAATTTAGCGCCTGATTATTTCAAAAGTCATAAAAACACTTTGTTCTTGATCTTTCAAATTAACTTAAAAACTAAAACAACATTTTTTTTTCAAAAAAACTTTTTAAAACCCAGATTTTTGTGAAGAATTTATTCAAGATATTGAAACCCCGCTTTGTGCAAGCAGCGGTTGCTGAGATATTGATGACGAAAGACAAAAAGGTCCTTTTTCATTCAAATTTTAATATCTCAGCGAGAAATGGTCGCATGGAACTTTTAAACAAAGCAAATTAAAGCTAAATAAACAAGTTATACGACCCACATAGTGGTCAAATTAAAAAAAATCCTAGTTGTTAAAGGAAAGAAAATTACCGAAAAACTTTCGAAAAAATTTTTTTGTATTCATTATGATTGCGCATTACACGTTGCTTAAAAACGTTTTTATTGTAAGAACTCACCAGAAAATTTAAGCTATAAAATTATTATTTTTTTAAATTTCGGTATGACAATTTTTAAGCGATATGCAGCCACTTAAAAACCTCAAAAAATTGGATTTTTTTGTCTCCTGTAATTTTTTACTAGTTTATTTTTTCTTCGATCAAGATAATTCTTCAGTTTTTGTCTAAGGTAACAAAAAATATTATTTTTTATTTAAATAAACATAAACATTTTTATTACTTAATATCGGTATAATACGTTACTATGGTATCACATTGTTATGTATTGTTGATTGACTTTGACAAACGTCATCAGTGAATATTTAAAGCACTGAAAACTAAAATTAAGCGACTTGGCAACGTTGTAGTTGCAAATTTAGAACATAATAAGATTTCATAATCAAGTTTAGCAAAAGGTGCCAAGTCAGTTTTGGTTTATCTGCAGTTCAAGTCTAAATCACGAAGAACTTACGCTTTATGTCTATATATAAAGTTTCTCGAAACACTGACTATTATCCTGCTTTGTGTTATTTAGGTTGTCAGACAATGATGCCTAATGTTTTTCGTAAAATTTAATAACTAATTAGGTAATTTATGTAAATATTCTTCATCAAATTGAATCTAATCAATTGAAAGTAAAAAAGCGTATTGAAAATATATGTAGATTTCCTTCCGATCGGAGAAAAAATATATTTTTCTGCATAAAAATGGCTAATTTTACAAATCCCATTTTTACTTACTTTTCAGTCCTCTAAATACTTGCAACCGCCTCTTTTATAGTCCTAATTAAAAATAACTTAACTCCAACTGCATATAAATTATGATTGTTTTGTTTATTATTTTTGCTTTGAAATAGCTCTCATATTTCAGCACACAGAAAACAATCAATTATTAAAATGGTAGCAAATAACTACACATACAACGAAATTTTAAATTCTTTACTAAATAAAGCATAAAGACATTCTCAAAGGGAATTACATAGGACGACGTTGTCAGGCCTAGATGAAGGCATGAAAAGTACAAAGAAAAGGAAAATATTTTACAGATTACTACTGCCGTACATTCTTTGTCTGAGAAAATGGAATTGTCAGATTGGTGTCGCTCTGTTTAGGAAAAATGCATTTGGATGTTATCCAATATCTTACAAAAATTATACTTTGTTTTAGCGGTAATAATTAAAATACAAAATAAAACTCGGTATCCTCATGGCTTTCCTGAACTTTTAAAATTTTTAGACTAATATATATTTTTTTAAATAGCTATTAAAATAAATTAATTTTTAACAACTGTGTTATAGTTCATTCATACCGAGGTGGAAAGGGTTTCTTTACTGTCGAGAGAAAAGGACGGTTTACAGAGGCGCGTAACGCCGAGGTAAACCATTTGCTTCGTTTTTTTAATTAAATACAGGGTGTTCCGAAATTACTGCATCAAATTTCAATAGCATATTCTACGTCAAAAATAAGTCCTAGTTTCCAATATAAACATATGTCCGGAGACGCTTTCTTTTAGAGATACAGGGTGTTAAAATTCTTAAAAGAAAAACATTTTTAATCATAATTTTGAAAACCGCGTTAGATATTTAATTGGTATTTGCTACATTGGCTAACAGCAGCAAAATACATGTCTTTTTATGTAAAATATTTGAAAGAAATAACAGTATTGTCCGGATCATATTTGTATGGACTATGTTTCAAGAAAGAAATGGTACGCCACTGCTTTTTCTAAAATTAAAATTATTTTTAAAATTCCCATTAAATTTTAAACAAATTTGATTTTTTGACTTTTCCTGAACGATGTATAGTTTTCAAACAAAAAAAAATAAAAACCACTTTGATGAATGACGAATTTTTAATAAAAACTTCATAAAAATAATTGGAAATTTTAGGTTTTAAATGTTTAACATTTTTGCCATTATTTTCGCAAATTCGCCATGCATTAAAGTAGTTTTTGTTTTTTGTTTGAAAACTATGCATCGTTTGGGGAAAAAGTCAGAGAGATCAAGTTTTCTCCAAATTCAATGGGGATTTTAAAAATAATTTTTATTTTAGGAAAAAGCAGTGGCGCACCATTTTTTCTTGAAAAATATTCCATACAAATATAGTACGGACGTCACTGTTAATTTTTTAAAATATTTTACATCGAGAGAAATGTTTTTTGCTGCTTTTAGGCAATGCACCAAGAACCCATTAAATATTTGTAGCGGTTAAAAATTATAAATAAAAATACTTTTTTCTTAGAATTTTAACGCCCTGTATGTCTAAAAGGAAGCGTTTATGGACATGTGTTTATATAGGAAAATAGAGCTTATTTTTGACAAAGAATATGTCAAAAATTTAATGCATAAATTTGGGAACGCCCTGTATAGGGTAATCTAATAAAATAATTTTAAATTTGTCAAATATTTATTTCACCAGACATTAATCGCAAATGTAGGTAATACAGAAATATCTAAAATAACGGGCTAGATGTCAAGTTGAAAACTTTTGAATTTTAGCTACTGTTGCTAGGGTTGTTTTAACTTCATTTTAGTTTCGGCCCACGGAAGGCAAGGTAACTTGCCTTTTATAGGTTGAAAGTAAAATTCAGAAATGTGACACATTCAAAATTTCAAAAAGTCGGAACAGTGGTCAACTAAACATACCTACATACTTTGTTGTAAATAAAAATATTAGTTAAATAATATTTTTGGGTACACGCCAATTTATATCAAAAAACCAAAAATCCAAAAATTAAAAATAAGTAAATAAAAACTAAAAATATATAAATTAATAATAAGTCTGCCACCGTTGTCAAGATAAAATTAAATTAAAATAAATAGTTTAAAAATTAACTATTATTTAGGTTTAAAAATTAAATTTTTTAGCTTTTTGTTGATTTTGAGTTTTGCTGAAGCGACTTCAGCATCTAGCAATGTTAACCATGTGTTATTTAAATTAACAGGTATTGATATTAACTTTTTTGTATTATATTAATAATAAATACACTACATACACTAATCAATGAATCCGCGGAAAGAATATAGAACATATCTTCAAAAAATATTGGCTTGCTATATAATTTAAAAAGTCAAAGTATATTATTTAACAACAAAACTAGAGTAAATACCCAAGTGTTTGAATATTAAATATAAATTTAAAATGCTTAATTTAAATTAAGCTATAACTTACAAAAAAAGATTGTTAAACATATTTGAAGTAGTGCGGTTTGTGTTTTATAAATTTCTTTGGTTTTCATATTTTTTAAGTAAACATATTCTATACACATATACAACATCAAATGAAAAAAATTTTGACTTGTTTAAACAAAAATTGGTTAAAAACTTTACAACTGGCAGCTTTAAAGTTAAAACTTTTTAAAGTTGAAGCATTTTTTTTCTAAAACATCCTGTATTCTGCCCAAACCGAAACATTTCCTAAACCTTTTAAATTTACATGAAGCGTTTCTTTACAATCGTGTGACTAAATAAAATTTTTAAATAAAATTATACCTTATAAATGTAACGTGTGAGTTAGTTTCAACCAAGGAGAACGTCCTTATTTTCAAATACTCATAAAAGTTATTTCTGCATGTAGGAACCCCGATACGTTTTCCACCGACCATCTGTCGGCATCAAAATGAATATCTATGTTTTACTCACCTGAAGCATATAAATGTTCCATATTTTTGATTTAACATTTTAAATTCTTATTCCTATATTAAGAACTTTTACTTAAAAGTTAAAATAAAAATAAAATATTGCTCATTCTAATAATTAATATGCTGATATTGCTGATATTATGGTACAGCAGCTGCCGGTGCTGGCCAATTTGGTAGAGTCAACCCGCAATATAAGTAAAAACTAATGTTGTTTTTTGCCGATATAAAATACTTCTTTTTTCCTGGAGATTGTAATTAACTTCACCATTTAGGATTAATAAAAAAGAAAAAGATTAAAAGAATGTATTTAGCTACAAACCTGGCAAAAGCAATTTAATTTTTAATTTCTTTACGGATGCAAAATATAAAAGATTTCGGTATCCAAAGTTGTTTGGTTAAATATCAACCAACTAATTTTAAATAGCAAAATAGTGACGTCAATAGACATGTCAACTTTGATCTGGTCTACAGTAAAAAGCCTAGGAACCGGTAATTTGATTGGTTTAAAGCGCTACAGACGAATTGTCCAAAAGATTGCACGCAGCGAGATTACATGCATTATTCGGCACGATGCACAGGAGTACAGGAGTATAGATAAGTACACATTTGTTTCATTCTGAAAGCAATACCGCCAAGTACACAAAAATAAAAAGGAAACAAACCTTTTCGAAGGTACATAGCGCTGACAGAGCCTGATTTCATATTTTTTATATAAATAAAAACACAGCTAAAACACGTGTCACGTTCTTAAAAAACAAACATCCTCTCATTTCGCCTCTGTCTTGCCATAAAACCGGTGGTACGTGGCGTGGAACTAGAAACTCGTCGGGTTCAATATTTTTTGCTGCAATAAATCATTTTCACAAAAAGGTTTATTTACTTCATCATTTTTTGTGTACTGTGCGGTATCACTTTTAGAGTGAATTAAATGTGGACCCATCTATAGGCTAATATTAAGGCTTTATGTGATAAATTTATATGACTGGTAGGTATTTTCCTTATGTGGCATGTTCCATCTTTGGTGCTTAATGTCTCAATGCTGTTTTTATTTTGTTGTAATGTTGCATTTTTATTTTTCCCATTATGAACCCGTAGAAATTCGACGGGATTTAATCTAGTCACATTTTTAAACGTAGAAAATGTTCTTAAAGTTTTTTCATAATATTGTTTAACAGCCTTTATACCGAAAATAAAATTACTGAGCAGTTTAATTTATATTTATAGGATCCTTAATCTTTCTAAATTTTAATGTGTCTTTAATTTAAATACTATTTTTTTTTCACCCTTTCGGGGTTATCCCACCCAGGTCCGACGACCGCCCCCTTGGTGGTGCACTGCAGCCTGAAGGCTTATTGTACCTTGACCCCTACTCCTTCTCATTCACACACCATTCATTCCATAACTTGGATGGTTGTTGCTCGGTCCGCATTCCCGAGCAGAACACCGTGTGCCGCTGCCCGAAACACCGCTGTCGCCGGACACCCATCCAAATTATGGGCGCGCATTTCACTGCTTAATTCTGGTGATCGACGCTTGCCGATACAACCGAAGCCGCCACAAGCGCGCCTATTTTAAATTTTTAAATACTATAGTCACTACAAGAAAAATTTCTTGGCATATATATTTTAAAAGAGCTTTTAAAAATTCTTTAACGAATTAAAAGATAAAACTTCTCGAGGGAGTTTCGCGTTTTAAACTCAATCCACAGAATTACCTCACATACTAAAAACACGACTGGAGTATACTTAAAATACATAAACACGTGCTTATGTACAGCCACCGCCATTGTTCCTATTTCAGTCATTTAACAGTGGCGTATCATGTTACCTTTATTTAAAAATGTATCTTCTTCAAAATCAAGAAAAAAAAATCACATTGTTTACTTGGTGTAAGTAAGCATTAAAATTATATTAGAACATAGAAATATAAAGCCATATACAGGATGTTTCCTAGCTACAGTAAGAAACTTTAGAAGGTGATTTCATGTGTCATTTAATGGAAAAAGTTTCCCTAATCCTATATCCGGACTTATTTCATTTCTGGCGTAAGAGGCGTTAAAGTTTTTTTATTTTTGTATTTTTAAGTCGGTATTTTATAAATATCCTTAACCTTATTTAAAAAATTTATGTTCTTCAAAATCAAGAAAAAAAAACACATTGTTTAGTTGGTGTAAGTAAGCACTAAAATTATATTGAAACATAGAAATATAAAGCCATATACAGGATGTTTCTTAGCTACAGTAAGAAACTTTAGAAGGTGATTTCATGTGTCATTTTATGGAAAAAGTTTCCCTAATCCTATATCCGGACTTATTTCATTTCTGGCGTAAAAGGCGTTAAAGTTTTTTTATTTTTAAGTCGGTATTTTATAAATATCCTTAACCTTATTTAAAAAATTTATGTTCTTCAAAATCAAGAAAAAAACACATTGTTTAGTTGGTGTAAGTAAGCACTAAAATTATATTAGAACATAGAAATATAAAGCCATATACAGGATGTTTCTTAGCTACAGTAAAAAACTTTAGAAGGTGATTTCATGTGTCATTTTATGGAAAAAGTTTCCCTAATCCTATATCCGGACTTATTTCATTTCTGGCGTAAGAGGCGTTAAAGTTTTTTTATTTTTTTATTTTTAAGTCGGTATTTTTATAAATATCCTTAACCATTTTTTTAATGTAGTACACTTATTTATTGTAATAAGGTGCCTGTCTTCTAGATTAGGTTATTAAGTGGCATCTCGTTAGGCACCACAGCCAGTATTATTCAATAAAAATAAACGCCACTAACTTTTATGAAGTTTTTGCTTCTTTTAGACACCTAAAAGTACGACTTGTTAGTTTTATTTATTTTTTTATCCGATTTCGTTGTGAAACGCGACTTTAATCCGTCAAAACAACATAAAATAAAATCCAACATTAAGAAATAAACAAGTTTGACCTTATTAATAGGAAAATGGTGATTTTGGATAAAATGCACGACTACTCGTTTATTATAAGCCAGAAAATTATTATTATTTTATTTTTGTTTTTTTATATTATTTTGTCTATGGTTACTTTTTTAAAATTGAATAAAATGGCTTTATTTTTGTTTTTTTTTTGAAACCGAAGTACGGAAAAAGTACTTCGGTTTCAAAAGCACTTTTAATAAGTTTATCAGAAAAAAATAAATAAGAATTACATAAAAGTCAGTAGCGTACCTTTTTCCTCTGTAATATTGGCTTTTGCGCTCACTGAGACTTACTGGACACAATAATTTTAATCTAGGTAGAACTTTACAAGCGACTCTACTACAATAAAATAGTGTACCAAATTTGAACTAAATCAGTTTAGGGATTTTTGAAATATTTATAAAATACCGACTTTAAAAAAAAAAAAACTTTAACGCTTTGTATCATAGAAATGAAGAAAGTCCAGACATATGTTTATAGGATTTTTTTATAAAATGACGTTAAAAATCATCACCTGAAGTTTCGTACCGTAGTTAGTTTACCTGTATATAAAGAAAATTAATTTTCCTTTTTTCTAATTCTAACATTTTGTTTTGCAAGTACCATTACCAGAGGCGGGGGATTATGAATATCAAGAAATAATTTAATAATTTTACCCATGGGGTAAAATTTAATTTATAATAAAATTAAATTAATTTTGATTTAACTCTGATTAAAATTAGATCTTCCAGCAAAACGTTTTATGGCTAACTGATGTGTAACTGTATAATTGCATCAATTACCAAACCAATTTTAACGGTCTATTCGACTAGACAAATCAATCTATGATATCTAATAATATTAAAAATGTCCTATTGTCGTTAAAGCTATGTAAATGGAAAGATGGCAGTAAACGTTTTTTTTTCTTGTAACTATGATACCAATTTAAAAAATTTAACAAATTTTGGAAACTTTTTATGCGATTTTAGTAAAAAACTTTGTTCCCACATTTTTCTAAAATAAAAACATTACTTTTAATTTCCTTTAAGTTTTTTAAACCGCTTTTTTTTTTTTTTTTTTGAAGTATGGTTATTGCGTAATTTCTCATCATGGTCATATCACTAATAGTTATGAAGTAATTAATATTAATTAATATAAATAAGTAAATTATTATAAATTATTGTTTATAAGATTTTTAAATATTTTAGAAATGTCTTTCAAGATTTGTCAAAAAAGATATGTTTGCATTATGGATTGTGGAGGGGAGGATAACCATCTTTTATGGCGGACAGTGGCAATCGGAATGTAGCAAATTGGGATGGCGCCATCGCCATAGTAGCCAGTGGAGAGATGTTGGTATTTCTTTCCTTTTTATTTTGTATCCATCTGTCCTTTTTCATTTTGTATCTTACTCTAATAATTCATGCTCATTGGTTAAAAAATCTCCTCTGGCTACTGTGGCGCCACCTTAAGTTACACCTTTCGACGGACACTTTTTAAAACATTCAGATGGTTATCTTCCTCATCATCCATAGTTTGCATGAAACTTAAAATAAAAGAAATCTTTACTTCTCAATATGTACAAACACCCATACATTAAAAAGTTAAACACATACAATTATATTAAGTTTTTTTAAATTTTTCAATGAAGAATTACCTCGTAAAGTTTGTCAGTGGAGTCACTGAGCATCCTTCATAAAATAGTTGTTCTAGATTTTTGTTTAAATAAAGAGCTTATGTCACAAACGGCTTATCTAGTCCTCAATAGTTTAAAAAGTGTTGCGCTTATTTTTAATAAATCCTAGAATTTTATAGTTATGGTATAAAAATAAGTTAATTTTTATTTAACATTTGTATACAGGGTGTTGGGAAAATAATGTTCGTAGCAAGGTCATTCCTTGCATTATTCAAAGCAAAAGTCTACATATGTCTGAAAATCAGCCATTTCGGACAAAAAAATACTAAACCCAGTTCTTTTTAGTCGTAATATAAATCAATTTAGTACCCTAATTATTCAAAATCCAATGCTTAATAGCATAAAATGAATCAATACATTATATTTATTAATAAACTGTCTCCAAAAAATATTTTTTTGACTTAATAAATACTATTTTACAAAGAGAAACAGACAAACAAAATTATTTTATTTTCGGGCTTAAACACTTAGTATGTAAGGCCGGAATCATATGAAAAAATTGGCAACGTCGCGACATAGTGTTGGTAGTCAAAAAATAAATACCTATATACCTCGGGAAAAAATTGTTTGATAGTTTGTGTTTTGCATACATTAATGCAAGTAATGTTTACGCAAATTAAAATATTTTTTATTTATTTTTAGTATGTATTACTGTATCAGTGCGTGCATTTTGATACGAAAAGATGTTTTTGGTAAGCTAGTATCACAATATGTTTTAAATTTACGGAAAGACTCATTGCATTTCTAAAGAATCTGGGCGCATTTCCGAAAAATGTTCGATCGAAGGCTATCAATTGGAAGAACATTTTTTTATAAGACTCCCAAAAAAATTTTGATCATAGGGAGCATAGTACCCAATTTTAACAATCGCGGAAGACATCTTGAAGTTCGGGTGGAAACGAAAGAACTAATTTTTAAATTTATTTAATTTAACGAGGTTTTGACACCAAGTATAAAAATCTTGTCATTAGTAATACATTTAAGTGTAACTTTATATGATTTACGAATGTTGTTTTTTTTTCTTGTTTTGGTGCATCGCATCATTTAAGATAAGTGACTGATAATCGTGGATATTGGTGGCGTGTATCGCCACGTATTGGTAAGTCCTGTTAATTTTAGTAAATGTATTTATATGTACAAAAATTGCGTAAAACTATTCAGTAAGTAAGTCATAACTTTTCACAAATATCACACTAACGTAAACAATTCGATTAATCAGTTTCGGTTCTGGTTAGACTTTGGCTACATTCCTGGAGAAGAAATCTGAGCCCTGAACTATGTACAAGCCATTTTGGACCAATATTCTGTTACTAAAGAGCTGTAAATCGTAATAGTGCTTTAGGCAGAGAAATATATACATTAAACTGGATATTCGGTCTATCAGTATGCTTGTAAGAAATGAAACTGCTAAGCATATAAAGTTTTAGTACAATGCAAATTTGCTTGCAATATTGGTAAAATATTAGCTTTGTTCGCGGGTTCGATTCTGAACCGGTTCTGGGACTATTGGCATGCGCAGTGAAAAAGCAGCGTTCGCGGTTAGTAAAATCCTGAATTTTTGTAACAGTTCTGTGTTCGCGGGTTACAATGGAATCAGTTCGTTACCGGTTCGTAACCTAATTTTTGTGGTACAGAAATAAACCGTTGTATTACAGTTTATTTGTTTCTGCCACTTTTTATGCGGGTTAATATACCTGTTGAATTTTTTTATATAGTGTTTTGATTCTGAGCGTATATAAACAAAGGATTTTTGATTGTTGGACTATTGTATTTCGTACATGAATATATGTATGCAATAAAATAAATAAAAATTTAATTAAAAAAATGTAGACAATATTACAAGATTTTACCATTTCTTGTTGTTTGAATATTATTTTTAGTTAAATACACATACTTACACATGTTAAAAACGAGAGGAGGCAGGGAATTCCTCGTCTTCCGCCGAGATTCCTCGAGTGGCTTTCGACAGTATAACAATTTACCTTTTTGTTTGTTTTTTTGTGTAGTATCCAATTTAGCCATGAAAAATGCTAATCAAAAGGCTAGGTTAGAATACATCCTCAGCTGCATGGAAAATCGTTCGCGGTAAATAAAAATTCCGAACTAACAAATAACTAGAAATGCGCTTTAAAACAATTCTAAACCAGTTCGGTTCTGGTTCAGAATCAGTTCATTACTAGACCCGCTAACAAAGCTATTAGGTAGTATTAAGGCACAGAATAGTACAAAGCTGTAGTACATCTGGTGTACACAGAGACCGAAAATATCAAAAACTCGTCAAAAACTTGTTTATTATTTTATTAATACTATTATATTTACTAACAAAACCCATAGAAAAATGGTAATCAGCAGTATGTTCTAGGATTTTCAAATTGTTAATTTATTTAAAAACTAAGACATGGGACCAAATAAAAAAATGCAAAAATAGTTGCCTTGTAAATTATACCCATATTACTGCGTAGAGTGAAGCAACAATACTTTAATATTATACAGCGAGGTCGTAAAGTCCGTTGTCCTCTTTTTACTTTTGAACCGTTCGGTATTTAATTTTTTACATATTAATGACAGCACTAAATGTTAAGGTGACAGCGCATCATAATGTCAAAAAAAATGAAAACAGAGATCCTGTAACACATCATTTTAAAACTTCTGACGAGTATTCAATAATAAAGTTAGACGTACTTAATGTGGTATTTTCTTAAAGCTCTTTTAAAGGTCTTCTGATAGTTCTGATAGGTAATATTGGTGATAATATACAGAGTAGAATAAAGGTCTTATTTTTTAAATAAAACATCATAAATTACCATTTAAAAGGTCCTAAAAGAGCTTTAAGAAAACACCACATTAAGTACATCTAACTTTCCTACTTTCGGAAATCGGGTATTCAAGTAATTTTTGAGATACCGCCATTTTGTAGTAGGTAAAAGTATTGACTTTAGGTGCGTTTTATTGCTGCATTCTCTGTTTTCTTGCAAATTCCACCGGTTTCTGCGGCCACCACTCCTACCGACCATTTTGACCGTAGAGCTGGTGGAATGTTGGTTTGCAGTGAGGGAAGAAATAGCTGTTTATACATCAATAATTTTAAAGTTTCTCCTTCTAAAAGAATATTTACAACACCCAAAATATTTATAATTTAAATTAATTTATATAACGACATTTATCTTTTCGTTTTGGGGCCGTCCGTGGTTGCTGCAAACTTTGATTTTTTTACTTTAAGGTTATGTTGACGCCTTTTTACAATTGACATTTAATTTTTTCTTCAAACCGTTTTGTTGCTATCAGTTTCTTTTTCAACCCAGAAAACTGCAACAAAACGCGCCTTTTATATTTTAGGGTTATAAATTACTCGTCAGAAGATTCAAAATGATGTGTTACGGGACCTTCCTTAACAGCTGCCTCTGATATGTCAAAAAATGCAGATCTTGGTGATAAATTATATCATTCATGAAAACATAACGAACGGTTAAGAAGTTAGAAGTGAAGCGACGGACTTTAAAACCTCACTCGTATATGCTTATTTATTAAACACAATAATTGAAAATTACTATTTAATGTATTATATAGTTATAAGTTTGCTCTGTTAATAACAGGAAATTGGAAGTTGATAGTTTATAATTATAAATACGTTTAATTAGTGTACTGCTCAAATATTTTATACTAGCAATTACGTAACGTGCACGGCATTTTAAAAAATATATTAACAATTTTAGTTTAACTAGCAAATAAGGTTAAAATTTGTATTTAGGACTATACTGGTTAAGCAAATAGGTATTGGAATATCAGCCAGTAAAGCAACAAAAAAGGATGTATGTGACTAATCCAATTCGCGCTTGTGGCGGCTTCGGTTGTATCGGCAAGCGTCGATCTCCGGAGTTAAGCAGTGAAATGCGCGCCCATAATTTGGATGGGTGACCGGCACCAGCGGTATTTTGGGCAACGGCACACGGTGTTCTGCTCGGGGATGCGGACCAAGCAACAACCATCCAAGTTATGGAATGAATGGTGTGTGAATGGGAAGGAGTAGGGGTCAAGGTACAATAAGCCTTCAGGCTGCAGTGCACCACCTAGGGGGCGGTCGTCGGACCTGGGTGGGATGACCCCGAAAGGGTGAAAAAAATCCAATTCGAAATGTTTACATGCAGGTATTTACCTTAGATTGTCTCTTTTTCTCACATTGCCTATGTGTTATGTTATTTAGCTGATTCTGTATAAAACGCGTTTAATTTATTGTATTATCATTATATATAATAAAACTAAGTTGATAAAATGTGCGTGCCGATAAAACTTGAAAAGGAGTCCCGATACGATAAAGGGACTTATATATAGTGTGATAGCCCTTTATTCCCCCTCGAACAAGAAAGTTCCCGTTTTACCCTAAAGGGTGTATTTTTAAAGATATAAGGACTCTTCCAACCCTTCAACTTGAAAATTAAGTGTAGTGGCGCCATCTGTTGTCGAGTATTTGAACTTCATTCAGAACAACGGTTATTTGGGTCTCATATCAACTCCCGAGCGAAGCCAGGAATCATAGCTAGTATATAATCAAACTAAGTTGATAAAATGTGCGTGCAGATAAACCTTAAAAAAGCGTGCCGATACGATAAAAGGACTTATATAGTGTGATAGCTTTTTATCCCCCTCGAACAAGAAAGCTTCCGTTTTAACCTAAAGGGCGTATTTTTAAAGATATAAGGGCTTTTCCAATCCTTCAATGGAAATTACGTGTAGTGGCGCCATCTGTTGTCAAGTATTTGAACTTCATTCAGAAAAGTGTTGTGGCGCCATCTGTTGTCGAGTATTTAAAATTTATAAGGTGTGAGAAAGAAAATATTCTCAAACTTTCCCGAATATCCTAAAGCCAGCTCTTTGAATATATAAAAGCCCAGTGTCGTCCGCCAGAGTTAGTTCGATTGTTGATTGTTTAATTTTAAGGGCTAATTTTCGGAAATACTGAACCGATGATAAAAATTCTTTCACAATTAGAAAGCTACACTATGAAAGAATACTATAGGCTATATTTTATTATGATTAAAAAAAAGTTCAGAAAAAATATAATTAACGCCCAACGAAGTGGGCACGGTCGGCTAGTACATAAATAAAAAATAAACAAACACTAACCAACTAGAACTAACATAATATTTTTAAAATACTCTATACCTTAAAACACATTCGAAGAAACATAAAACACAAACATTAGGTGCTTTTAGTATTTAACAGACGGAAAACTTTTTTATTTGCAATTTGTCGAAAAAATTTATTCAATATAAGAGTTAAAGCATTATCTGAACCAGTATTAGCAGAACTTAGTTTAATTAATCGATTTATAGTACATAGCTCGGGTAAAACTGCTTAAGACGAAAGTAACCTTATTTTAAATAAATAATAGTTTAAAAAACTAAAAAACACGCTTTTATATGCAACCGAACTAAAAATTAGAAAATAATTTTTCATTACAAGAGTTTGTCACTTCAGAGTAAAAAGCGTGGGGTGCATTTTACTATTTTTTCATAACTTTTCCCTCATAGATATTTGCAAATAGAATAATTATAACATTTAATATATTAAGCACCCCACGCTTTTATTCTGAAGTGACAAACTCTTTGTAATGAAAAATTATTTTCTAATTTTTAGTTCGGTTGCATATAAAAGCGTGTTTTTTAGTTTTTTTTAAACTATTATTTATTTTTCATTTTTAGTTCGATATATCAATTAGTTTTTTTAAAAATAAATGCTACAGTTTATTCACTAAAAAATTCCTTCGCCATTTTGTCAAGAGACACAGAGGATCTGTAAAGGAATTTATTTATCCTGGCGGTCCTAATCAGGATAACGGGATACTGTTTTTAAATTATTGCATTGTTATCGGTCCTTGATACGTGTGCAAAGTTTCAAAGAAATTGAGTCGCTGGAAGTTGGTAAAAATTAGGCTCAATGATTCCGTTATATAGATAGATAGATAGATAGTTACAACCCAAGCTAATAAAAGCGTGTTAAAAATATACCAGGAGGTTTAAAAAAAACGTTTTATATTAAAAGTTATGACTACATGCCAAGTCATGTCCTGTATTAATTTTTTTATTTTTTTTTTTAACCACCCGTCTTACCCTTTAATAAAAAATTTATGCAACAATTTTTATAGGTCACATAATATGCAATGCACTAGACTGAGCATTTTTTTATAAATCACAAATATTGTTCAAGGTGACAAAAAATATCGTGAAGGTTTGAGCCATAAATATTAATATTCCAAAGTCCATCATTTTTAATTTCCATTTTTTATTTGTACCTTTATTTCGCGTCAAAACTACCTAACTATAAAGGAAAAAATATTCTGCATAAAAAAATATGAATTAGAGGCCATGATTTGGTATTCAGGCACAACGTATAATTCTAAATGGATTTTATATTTACCATTTTGTTGTATATTTTAGTATTATTATTTATAATAATACTAAAGTCCTAAGCACTCATGAGCGGTGTGGGGGTTTGAACCCCCTTTCCCTTAGCATGAGGAAGAAAGGAAATTTGTATGGAAAAATCCTTTCTTTGTTATGTTTTAAAGCGTAGGGCTATGTAGATGTAGAAAAATAAGTAAAATGCATTTCGAAAAATTTTCATAGGAAAAAAGGAAATAAGGAAATTAGAAGGAGGGAAACAAATGGTTTGTGGCAGGAGAATTTTTTTGTCTTTAAAATTTCTGATACATTTTTATTTTGCAGAGCCCCTCGCAAAAAAAGTTATATATACCTCCGTGCACCAACTCTTATTAATGGTAAAATTATTTAAATAATTTAAATTTAGGTTGATTTGTGGCACACTTAAAAGACCAAACTAAAAATAAGAAAAAAAGAAGGGCAACAACAACTACATCAAATACAAATTATTAATAAAAGATCCGTTTAAATAACAAATATAAACGAGACGCAGCAAGCCTTTGACAGTTGTATATCGTTTGTGTGACGTCCGGTGCGCATTCACCATCCTGTCAAGAATTTAATTGGCAAAAAATATTTTGTCTTTATGGAAAAAATAGACAAAAAATAAAAGAAAAATAGTGTTAAAAGGTTTTAGAACACAAATATTAATTAAAAAAAGATCTTGTTAATCGATGCAGTACAACTCTTATACGAACTCTGTAAAATGTTAAAAATAGTAAACTGTTTATTTTATTTGCTGAACTAATAAAATAAGTGTCAATGACATTAAAATAAATTAAGGGGTAATTTTTAAGTTTTTTATTTGCTCTAGTTTTGAAAGAAAAAAGTCTATTTTGACATAAACAAATGAAAATTAGTTTATTAACGCTACTTTGGTGAACAAAATGGTACATTTAAACTTTGTTAAAAAATATAAACAAAAAAAATTGCGAATTGATTTTTTCCAAATACATGCTTTAAACTATTTTGTGATCTAGCCTCCTTTTCATGATTTTAGCTTGGTTTTTTAAATTTCCCGCTTTACCGCTGTGAACATGACATATGTCAAAATGGATTTTTGGTTATCGGACATGCAAGGCGATCGCTAGGAAAAAAATATTGAAATTTTTTCTCATGAAAAAAAAACAATATGTTGCGAACTTTTTCCGGGCACTGTATATGTTTAGATATTGTAATTTTTCTTTACTAAATTTATTAAAATTAAAAAAAAAATAATGTTAACTATATCCCAGTATCTCGCTTTTCTAAAATATACTTAAAACAATACAGCCCCCGCTACTGATTCAGACCTATTATCAACTTTTACAAGTTAAAGTTTCTAAACACACAACTGCATCAGGATTTTACGGACTATTCACTTTGCATCCCAATTAGGGCAAACAATGAACATTGAGTTAAAAGCGGAGGTGGGCAGGTGCTAAACGTGCAAGATTTTCAAAGCAGGGTGACTAAAAATTGCTGGAAATTATTTAACTCTGGCCCTATTCAATGGGGGACAAAATGCTTTTGAAAAATCACTGTCATTATGTTCAAAAGAATTTTATTTATCGTGGCAGTTGGATTAACTTTTTTGATAAATTCGTATTGGTTGAAATATTAAAATATAGCATACAACGGGTAAAAATGTATAGGTTTTTAACATTCTAATCTGTCCCTATGTCTGTATGTATGTATGCTTAGATCTTTAAAACTACTCAACGGATTTTAATGCAGTTTTTTTATAGATAGAGTGATTTAAGAGAAAGGTTAATGTACAGGGTGTTTCCTCAAATTTTGATAGCTTCTGGCGACCTTATTACTCCAGACCCTCCGAATTGGCTACTTAAAGAAACAATTGAACATCACCGGTAAACTTTTTGACTTATTGTATACTTTTTTAATGAAACACCCTATATATGTGTGTTTTTAGATAGCGCCTGAAATTCTCTTTTTAAAAATATATATGTTACCTATAATTCATTCATCCATTGTTAAAATATTCGCTATTAAGAAATCAAAATATTACTTATTTACTATATAAAATAAATCACAGTAACCATTGAGATAATCAAAAATTTTAATACCAAATTCAATAAAAATTTGATTTAACAATAACTATATAAAGTTTTACATATTTTCTATATGCCCGCCATTATTATTTAGGCACTTTGTGTAATCATCTTATCAATAGCATTCATAATAAAATGAGGCTTTTCCTCGACTAAATTATTTATGCAATTTATAATTTTATTTCTTAATTCCTCCAACGATGCGCTTTGTTCTTTATAAACTGTGTTTTTCACGTAACCCCAAAAAAGGAAGCTAAAATTGTTAAATCAGGGCTATTGGGTGGCCATCGAATGCCACCAATCCATAAGGGATATCGATTTGCGAGAAAATTGCGGACAACCAAGACATTATGTGCTCCATCTTGCTGCCAGATTATGTCATTATACTGATAAATAGGCAAATTTTCCAAATAATTTTTTATCTTATTCTCAAGAAACTCTAAATATCACCATTTAAAGAAAATTCGTAAAAAGTAGGACCTATAATTTGAATGTTGAGAATGCCGCACCAGACATGAACTGCTCTTCGGCCTTGGAATTTCATTTCACACATTCTGCGGGGGTTTTCTAATTTCCATAAATGACTATTTTGCCTGTTAAACATCCCAGCCGTGGTAAAAGTAGCTTCATCGCTCCATAATATCTTTAAAAAAATCTTTATCCCTTAATTTTCTTTGAAGTATGTCTCTGCAGAAATTTTGCCTAATAACTTTTTGTTCTCTGTCAACTTCAAAACAGATGAAATTTTGTATGGGTGATATCCATATTTAGGAAGGGAAATACTAATTTTCTTTTAAGACCTATTGAAATATTTACTGGCATCTTCAGTTCAAAAAGAAGGATTTTCTACAAACACACATTTAAATTAATTGACGGTACCGGCATACCTGGGTGAAAAACTCGATAATCGACTTGTGCTGTACTGACATTTTTATTATTCTTATTTATGTCTCATACCACCGGAAATGTCATTTTTTGATAACTTTGTTTTCCAGTGGTTACTGTGATTTGTTTCATATAGTAAATTAGTAATATTTTGATGTTTTAATAGCGAATATTTTGACAATGGATGAATGAATTATAGGCAGCATAAATATTTTTAAAAATAGAATTTTAGGCGCTATCCAATAAACACATAATATATAGGGTGTTTTTTTAAAAAAGTATACAATAAGTCAAAAATTTACCGGTGATGCTCAATTGTTTCTTTAAGTAGCATGTTCGGACGGTCTGGATGATACCCTACAATTTTTATCTAATTTTTTTCTATCTGGAATAATAAGGTCGCCAGAAGCTGTCAAAATTTGAGGAAACACCCTGTATATAATAGGATGCTTAATATATTAAAGAACTACTGATCATTTTAAGATTTCTAATGTGAAGTCGTAAATAAACACATTTTTTGCATGAAGGAGAATTGTTTTACCACGAATTTTACGCGTGTGAAGTCGCGGGCAAAAGCTAATTATGTGTCCCTTGGCCAGTAATAAAGTGGACTTGATGATAAGAACACTTTTAAATTAACATTTTTGGCACAATATCCTAAAATTGCATTTAAAACATTGTGGTAAACATGTCCGACAAAGAGACGCGTTTGCCCAGTCCGACACCCGAAACATTTGACATTGACAGGCTGGGGTTAAAGCGCCGCTTCCTTACATGGCGGTATGAATATTTGTGAAAGACTCGTCAAAAGGAATCCGCCTAAAAATGTTTTAAAAGTGTTCTCATCATGAAGTCCATTTCATTACTGGCCAGGCACTAAAGGACCTCAAGATGTAATGTATTCAATGTATTTTTTCTCCGGTCGGACAAAAATCTACATATTTCCAATACGTCTTCTTACCTTTAAAAGACATTATTTCTTCTGGTAAGAGGCGTTGCTAGGATACTTTTCCGGCCATATACAGGAATATTATTTTCTACTCGTGCACAAAGTTATGCGTTGCGCACGTCATTTTCAACCAAGTAATGCACAGGGTGAACTAAATTTGACGCTTTTAATAGGAAACTCATGTGTCTGTATGTTTTACAAAAAACTGACCCCCATTTGCCAGGCTCAAATTTCAAGCCAAATTTACTAGTAAAACCCGCAATTCGTTTTTTATTTCTTTTATCCTTTATAACTTTTTTATTTTTAAATATTTTTCAATTATGTAAAAACATTTCTTCAGCAATTTTTTATGCAGATTGCAGATATGATTTTAGTTTTTTTCTAGGGTGGCACATTTTTGACTTATTTATTTATTTTTGGAAATTTTAAATGGAACACCCTGTATATTTTTTCACTAGTAAATTTGGCTTAAATTATATGGGGGTCAGTTTTTTTGTAAAACGTACAGAAACATGAGTTTCCCATCAAAAACGTCGTATTTGGCCCACCCTGTACACTGTCTTTCCTACAACCACTGATTATCGTTACAGAAAAATAGGACTTCAATACTTGAACACACTAGGGTGATATATACTTTTTCCCACTGCGGTATATTACACTGTTTGACAATATTTTTATATCGAAAATCACCCACCAAGAACCTTTGTATATCTTTAGAACTTAAAAGGTCCTCACTTAAAACATACTGCATGGTTTTTTGTTTTTTCAATGTTATTCCAATAAACAGCCTGATAATTCCAAATTTATTATAAATAACGATATGACAGCAATGACAGCTTTGTATAATAGGGTGGAGGAAATTTTTTTGTAATTTGAAATGGCCTATATGTGAAAGAGTTGTCTTTGATCAAATGTATTACTTGTGCAAAATCTCATTAAAATCGTAATTGTTGCCAAACGACCCAATATTTTTAACCATGTATCTACCATAATAGAAAAAAGTTGCATTGCCATTTAAGTGTTTTTAAATCAAAATATAAATAATTTTTGTTTTTTTTTTTGGAAGGTTTAAAAAAATTGATTATACACTATGAAGAACAATCCTGTCCTTGCATAATGTAATAAAAGTTAAGATTACTTTCAAAGAAATAAATTAATGAAATATTTAATATAAAATAATAATTTAGGTTATATAAAATAATTTAATTTTTTTATATTACCTAAATTGAAATCAATATTTTATACAGGGTGTCTCTAAAAGGTGCGAAAAAAGGCAACACAGATTCCTGAAATAAGGTTTTCTGCAACGTTCGTTTATTGGCAATAGAGTGGAGTAAAATAAAAAAATAGTTTGGAGGTGAAATTTGCTACTTTTTAAAAAGAAAAAAGTTTTGAAAAAAAGTGGTGTAAGTAAGATCTTAAACTTATAAGTCAAAAAATAATATTATTATTGTTGTAACAAAATAATTCAAAAAAATAACAAGTTTCTTTTAAAAACAGGAGTAAAATTTGTTTTTGAAATATTTGTTCATTGTCAGATGTTTTAAACTGCTAAAAGACAAAGAAAATATCTCTGAAGCCAAAAATTTCTGCTTATGGTTACACCTCAAGATGTTAGGTAACACCACTTTTTCAAAAATTTTCTATTCTGTATTTTTTTGCTCCTTAAAATTTTTGGGAAACAAAAAAGTTCTAAGAGAAATCAGGCCTTGCTATAATTTCTTTATATTTTAAGCCCCTAGGCCCCCTTCAGGTTTGTTGGCTAGTTAGTCCTGGGATCTTAAGTTACTTGCATTATCAGCCACCAAAAGTTACTATATTGCTATAATTCGGTAAAAAAATCCCTTTATAAATTTTAAGAAAGCAACAGGCTTTTGTTTTATCCAACACAATAAGCTAGTCTTGCTTAGGATATCCTTTTCATGTACCACTACAATACATTGTTTGATATTTCGTACAATAACTATTCTAAATAATCATGTTTGCTTACATGTAATGTATAATTAAACAATGTCGGGTTAACTTATGTAGAACTTGTATGCATATTATTAAAGAAGGTGCGTAGCTAGTTATTTGGCGATATTACTTTTGCGTTAGGTAAGTGATGGTAGGACATTGACGTGGCGGCCAGGTTCTGAGTCAATGTCAAAATAAATCTTTAAAACCTGCATAAATAAATACAGAAGCACGCATTAAATAAGAGAGGCAGTAAAATAGTGTGGGAAGTGCATGGAGTCAATATATAATATTAGCCGTTGTGTTCCCCGACTATCACTGGAGCCAATAATCCTAATCTAGGTAGAGGTTTACAAGCGCGTTATTACAATACATTTTTTTCTCTTTGGACAAATCACAAAGGCTTAAAGCCTAAATACTAACGTACCGTGGGTGTCTTAAGCGAGGTAAGAGGGAGTTTGTTGACACGGGACTTAAATACTTAAAGATTTGGGGGAAGGAAATACCTCCGCTGGCAGCAGGATCCACAATCTAGAAACTCTAGGGATAAAAAAACGAACAATGTGAGAAGTTCAGGGCCTGTCTAGTTGGACCGTATAGGGATGCATACGCGCGGAAGCACGAGTTTCTCTGTTGGGAACCGTGAGTGGAGGAACTATACTGGACAATTCTTCAGAGCAGAAGCCATGGAAGTACCTATAAAAAGCGATAAATCCCCTCAGCACGACGATGGACAAGAGAGGAAGCCTTTCTGTAAGTGAAGGATCATTAATGAGACGAATAGCTCTTCTTTGAATAGAATCAAGAATGCTTAGGGTTGTGGGGGACGCCATGCCCCAGATATAGAAACAATATTCCAAGATAGGTCGGATTTGGGACACATATAAAGTGTATAAATTAGAAGCGGAAAAATACGGAAAGGACGAAAAGATTTGCTGCCATTTGAGCAAGAAAGAACTTTGTTTTTAATACGATTGTCGAAGGAGTCTTTGACTTCAGAAATTGTTTGATTGTAGTGGTTTCTTGCTTCAATGCTGGCCTGTCGGTTTTCTGGACTAGGATCCTGTAGAAACTTCTTGTGAGCCTGAACTTTTAAAATTCTAGCTTTATCACAAGATTTGGAAAACCAGGGTTTGTTATTGGATTGTTTGGGGTTCTTGATGGTGTATGGAATATAGATTTTAATGCCCAATTGAATTGAAGTTGGTTTATTGCAAATTTGAGAAGGATCACGAGAAGAAAAGCAGATGGAATTCCAGGGGTAAGTGGCGAAGAAGTCCTTTAGGCCATCCCAGTCGGCTGAGTTGTAGTGCCATACGGTGCGTGGGGGCATGTATTCATTTACCTCGGGATGTGCAGGATAACTATAGTAACTAAGCCGTGATCTGAGCGACCTAGGGGTGTTGTGACAGATGTTTCATAGAGTTCGGGGTTGGTAGTAAGAAAGAGATCTAGGGGATTTGAACTATGGATTTGGAAGAAGTTGCTAAAGCACTTGGAATTAGTTTAAGAATGGTGCAAAAGGTGGTACATGAAAAAAGAACAATCTTATTCCCAAATTGGAAAAAAAATGTAAAAAGAAGCCAAAGACTAAAGATTTAAGTGAATCTGTGAAAATGGAAGTAAGAAATACTATTTATGAATTATATAAGCTAAACACAAATATTACACTTGCGGTTTTAAAGGAGGATTTAAAGAAACGTTCCATTGTAGACATTGGACGTGGCGCTTTATCAAAATTAATTAAAAGTTTGGGTTTTCACTAAAAAAAGACTCAAATAGAAGATATTTATGTGAACTACCAAATATTGTGAGCCAACGTGTTAAGTTTTTAAGAAATTATACGGAAAATAATATGTCAAAATTAAGAAAAGCGGTATTTTTGGATGAAACCTGGATATTTTCAAATGGGAGTGGTTCAAAATCTTGGTAAGATGATTCTGTTAACAGCGTTAAAAGAAAAAAGGATGTGGCCAGGGAAAACGATTTATTGTCCTACATGCTGGGTCTTCAACAGGATTTGTTTCAGGTGCTAGTTTAATTTTTTCTTCAAAAAGTTTGGACTATCATGACAATATGAATTGCGAATTGTTTCAAAAATGGCTAAAAGAACAGTTATTACCCAATTTACAAGAGCCTTCTTTAATTATATTGGACAATGCTCCCTACCATTCAAGAATTTTAAATAAGCAACCAAATGCAAGTTGGTCAAAAGGGAAATTTATGATTGGTTAATTAACGAAAAACAAAATCCCTTACCATGTAATAATTTGCTAAAATCAGAACTTCTTTCAATGGCAAAATCACTAAAGAAACCAAACGTTTATGCGGTTGATCAGATAGTGCGTGAATGGGGCCATGAAGTTCTACGATTGCCGCCGTACCACTGCCATTTTAACGCAATAGAACTTATATATGGGCAGGATCAAAATCCTATTATGAGAAGCATGTGGGCGCTGGGCTTAAATTTGATCAGGTTGAATTTGTTTGGAAAGAGGCACTAGGCCACATCACCGAAGAATATTGGCGGAAATCAGTGGAACATACTGAAAAAATAATCAAAGGTGGTGGGAGAGAAAACACGAACAGTGTTTTGATCCCATTAGTGATGATGATTGATTAGTCTGAAAATTTGTTCTCCTTTTTGTCTATAAAGTTTATAAATCAGTATTCTTTGCAATATTCTTACTTTTTTGTATTTAGCTTATATTATTTATAAATAGAATTTCTTACTTTTATTTTCACAGATTCACATTAATCTTTAGTCTTTGACTTCTTTCGTTTGCATTTTTTTCTATTATGAGAATAAGTTTGTCCTTTTTCATGTACCAACTTTTGCATCATTCTTAAACTATTATCAAATACTTTAGTTATTTCTTATAGTATATTTATAGATGACCCTTTGACCAATAATCCCAAATTTTATTATTTCTAAATCAAAAATTAAAGAAATTATAGCCCAAAACTATTCCCGTTGCTACAGATATATACGAATTAAAGGTCGAGTTAAGCTTTACGCAAACGCATATACGCTTATATATAAACACGTCTTAATATGTCAAAGTCAAAATGTCAAGTTTTCAAGTAAATAACATTTTAGCAGCCACTGTTTTTTAAATTTGATTCATATGCATAATGACCTTTGGACCCGCATGTTAAGAGCGATTCCGACTATATCACTTTTTTTAATAAGAATTTTATGTAGAATGCAAAAGTAAAATAAAAATTGTAGCATTTCTTTAAAAAAAAATCGCATTGCCGCTTATCACGTGACCTAAATGTTCAAATGTTTTTCTGACATTACCGTGGTAATCAGCGTAAAAAGATAAAATTCTTTGCCAATTAAACCAAACTCGTATCTCTAATAATAAGAAACTTGGCAATAGTGCCGACTTAACTTTGAACACCCTGTGTTTATGGCGATATATTCGTGGTAGACTCGTCAAAGAAACCTTCCTAAATGGATTTTTAAAGGGTTATGAAGTCCATTTTATTGCTGAACCAACCTTATAAGATCTTGTTTACCCGCATCTATTTTTGATTGTGCAAAAATGACTCTTCGACGAACTTTATTAACATTTCAAAAAACCCAAATGAAAACATATTTTATAAAAGTGGCACCTAACAGTATAATTTATGGGACTTCTTTTATTTGGAATTACCATCTAACGTTCCCCAATGTCAGTCCAAATTGACCGATGCTTTCCTTAAACTGATGCCTTGTATTTTAACCCATTTAAAGATTGATCCTTAACTTAATAGTTTTTGTTTTCGTCATACAACAAAAAGTAAAAATATCAAAATACAAAACCAATAATTTAAAAAAATAAAAATAAGCTTGAAATTGATTCGTTAAAATAAACAATATTTTTATACCTTTTACCTAATAAAGTATAAAGAGGAAAAATCACTATGTTCCTAATATATGTAGAATTAAATTCTGTACCTGAGAGCCAAACTGTATTAACTCCATTTTTTTCAAATCAATATTAAGTTTTCTTCCTACTAAACGACACTCGCTTTTTAACGTGGAATAAAGTATTAAATCCTATATAATATACTTTTGAAGTTAGCCAAAGTTAAACAGTATTATATCAATAACCTGTTCCGAGCTAAAGAGTATTATGGAGTTAATATTGGTAAAGAACCTTTACATGTGTGGATATAATACAGTTTTCAGTGTGTTGATATTGTTGTAAAGAGGTGCATGTGTATTTTGTATTCCGCCAAAAAATGACATATAGGTCAAGAAAAATATTGGAAATCGCTTTAAAAAACTCGCAAACACAATCCCCGTTTAAATTAGTACCCATGCAAAATACCCTTATTAAGGAAAATGAAGAAAATAGTGGTGTTGTAGATTCTAACCTCCAAAAAGGTAAGTACCAATTCCTATTTATGTAAATGATAGTACTGTACCAAAAGTGTTTGCATTACGTTGATACTATTTTTTATGGTTGTTTAGACAAATAGTTCGACTTAATACATTTATTTAATGCTGAAATTATTAATAAGCATGGGTGGGAGTTAATACTATTACTGGAAAGTCAATAACCCTTTTTGAAGTTAATACTGCTACTGGAATGTAAATAATATTCTGTAAATACTGTTTTTGTACGGATAATTTTTTAAAAAAGTGTCGAAATATTTTAAGATTATTGATAACGTATATGCATAAAAAAATTTGGTCGGGTACTCGTTTGTCATTTATTTTTTACCTACTTTATTAAGGTATTAAGTATATTTAACTCTCGATTTTACTTATTTAAATTAACATTCTAATATCATAATTTTGTTGAAAATAAATAAATAATGTTAAAGATATAAATAACCAAAATTTCAAATAATATTTATTATTTGAATGATTAGTTGCTTTTTTAGGTTGAGACTAATGAATTCTGTTATCTGAATATACGTTTCGTTAAAGGCCTTTTGAAATTGATTGGTTGTAATGTTTTTAATTTCTTTGTTAGTTTGTTTATACGTAGTCGGGTAGTATTATTACTGTTAAAATTATTGCTTCCCATAAAAATAATTTTAATAAAACCAACGATGGTCTGATTTATTTTTTGTACCTACATTTTTTATATAATATTCAATTTCACCCAACGAGATTCATGTTAAAATTGACGGTCAAATCAATGCCAACCAGAGTAACCTGCAATACCATATTCCCCTGAAATCGGGTCTTCTAGTCTCATGGAAAATGACCAAATTCTAAATATCGCTATGGACGGTATGGAATCCTTAGTAACAGCTCAAGATAATCCTGCCTTAGTGGATGGAACCAGCAATAATAAAGGTATATTCTACATTTGAGTATTATTTTGGATATTTCAAAATAAAACTAACCTTTCTTTTTGTAGAACCATCACAAATTGATGAGTCTTCATTTGTCCACTTTGATTCCGACGATTCGGTGGCTGATGAAACGTATCAGCCACTTGAATCAGAAAAAACCTCAGAAGAATCCCATTCTGAACAAGAATCAGATAAAACAGAGCAAACTGAAGCTCCAGAAGCCAGAGGAAAGAAGAGAAAGTAAAATCCTAAAATATTGCAAAAATGTTCGCAAAAGGAAGGTCACAGGTGGTCTGGAGAGAAAAACTAAATGCAGTTCTGTAAATGCAAAACAAGTCGGACTGCCTTGTAAAGAAACTTGCCATTTACGATGTTCGACAAAAGTTTCTGAAGAGCACAGACAGGCAATTCATTCAATGTTCTGGAATCCTGATGATATATGGACTTAAAGCGAAGGTTTGTTGCCTCTATGGTTGAGTGTGTGCCAATAATGCGTACACGTCCAGCAAATGGAAAGCGACTTGCTAAACGGCCTTTTACCAGACACTATTGTTTTGATGTGAACAATATTAGAGTGAACGTTTGCCAAAAGTTTTTTCTTTCAACTTTAAGTATTTCAGAAACTTTTGTCACAACGGCTATTAGAAAGAAATTGGATGGTGGAATAATAGACGATGATGGAAGAGGAAAACACATCCCAGTTAACAAAATTTCTGAGTTCGTGAAACAAGGAGTTCTAGATCATATTAAGAAGTTTCCTGTAGTAGAATCTCACTACACAAGAGATCGCTCAAACAGAAAATACTTGGGAAATGAATTAAATATAAATCGAATGTATAAACTCTATAGGTCAGACTGCCATGAAAATAATGTGCCTGAAGAAAATATTGCCAAAAGTTGGCTATACTCGATAATATTCAATACGGAGTTTAATTACTCGTTTAAGTTGCCATATAATGATACCTGCGATGAGTGTGATAAGTTTTTGTTAGCCAAAACTCAATCTATGGAAAATCGAGAAAATATTGACAGAAGTTATCAGGAGCACCTTGACGAAGCTGGTAAAAGATAAGTTTTAAAAAAACAGATAAAGAGACAGCTATACAAAGTGATGGAAAACTTAAATTTATTACGGTAGATCTACAAAAATGTCTTCCAACGCCTCTGTTAACAAACCAACAAAGCTTTTATAAACTTAACTACACTGGACATACAACTACACTATTTCAGATGCTGCGGGAAACGTTACAACGTGTATTATGTGGGACGAATCTAAGTCAGGACGTGGGGCACATGAAATGGCTTCTGGCATTCTCAAATGGGCAGAGGTTTTAAGTGAAAGCGTACTAGAGATAACTATCTGGTCGGATAACTGCCCGTCCCAAAATCGTAACATAATTATGGTGATGGCATATTTTTGGATTTTAAAAAAATATCCAAATATAAAAAAGATTGATCACAAATTTCTACTACGTGGACATACGCATATGGAGGTAGATGGTGATCATTCTTTAATTGAGAGAGAACGAAAACGAACCTCATTTTTAAAAGTGATGACGCCCTGGGACTGGCAGCAACTTGCAAGGCTGTGTTGTCGGTCAAAAAGTTTTAACGTCGTTAATATGAAAGTACCCGATTTTAAAGATTTTAAATCTTTGTATACTTCTTATAGCTCACCGTTTGTTGTACGTAAAAAACTGAGGAAAGTGAAGATTTTCGTATGTCAGATGTGGTTCACCTACAAGCACGCAGTGAAAATATGGGTGTATTGTATTTTAAAACACATTTTGGAGCAAGCACGTTTAAATGTGTCGATCTTAAAAGAAATGGCAGGCGTGTTGTTTTTCCTAAACTTTTGCCTCAAATACGTGAGCAGGCAAATGAAATTTCGACGAAAAAATATAACCACCTACAGTCTTTATTGCCCTGGATTCCAAGCATTTTTCATGGTTTTTATAAAAGTTTAGCTCATTCTGATAAGGCTACTGATGATATTTAATTATCAGCAGAATTTGGCTTAAGTTTTTTTGTCCTTTTTTGGCTTTGCAATTATTAAAAATAATAAATGAATAATTTCACAATACACTCACAGTGTTTTATTGCCAATATTAACTCCATTTTTACTTTTTAACAAAAGTATTTAATACAGTCTTTAATCGAAGTATTAGGGCTAAATGATATTAACTCCGTTTAATTGTTTTTCTAATAATTTTTTTGGAAAAATAATAAACGTTTTTAAAAATTAAAAAAAAAGGAAAATATAAGGACATGCCCATCTCATTATTGAGTGTAATTTCTCTTTTAGTGGTTCTTAAATAAACATTTTCTGTTAATTTAAAGTCTAATAAAAAGTTAAAACTGCTCTGCTGTAAAATTTGATTTTTGTTTTAATACAGTTTGACTCTCAGGTACAGATATGTACTAACCTGGCAATCTACCGCACCAGAGAACGACCAACTTGCAAAACGGAGCTGAAAACCAAACAAGCGATTAGCATCCCCAAGTCATGCAACACGAAAACCATCAAGACGGAAGCAGAAATATGGCACCCTATTAGCAAAAATCAATGGTTATTTGTAGTTACACACCCAACAAGCGGAACCATGAATTGCGAATCAATCAATTCCATTAATGACGTCACCATTCAAGGCATGGGAATACTCACCTTATCACCTAGCTGTCGACTATACACATTAAATACTGTTCTTACCTCTTTGTCAAACCAAACTGCAAATTATACCTTATACATACCAAAACTTGACCTCACGCTGGACGAATGTTGTATAAACCAGCAAGAATTCCTGCAGTCAGAAGAAATGGAGCCTATAAAAATTGAAAATCTTAATCTAAACGAATTACATCACGCCGAAAATAAAATCAACCAATTTAATGACGAACTTCAAAAGAAAATTAACCATCCTTTCAATTTCTCAAATATGAAAAAATGGTACAACTCACTTCTGGGTATAATTACAATTACCGTCGTCGTACTACTCACCTGCTTTTGCTGCTGTCGACGTCTGAGATGGCCGATGTTTTCCACTATTCGGCGTTTCTTTACAACTAAGGATGCATGCCAATAACTATTTAGTATGCATCAATAGTCATAACACGTTGAATAATAGCAACCTACAAGCCGATCAAACATCTGACGAAAATCCAGCCAAAGTAACTTACCGCCGCCGTATAAATACCTTGATGACCAACAACCCTCTGTATGGAACGGCGATTCAGCCTACAACCCCACAAGAAGCCATTACCAGCAATCCACCCGGGGAACACATCTACGAAGAGATTGAGATGCCAGATACCGCCAAAAAGAGTCACTAGGTCCACAACAAAGAAATTTAAACTCTAAAATTATTTATATGAAAATATTTTGTTTATTTGAAATTTTAAATGCATAAATAATAGATGCATATTTTTTTATTTTTTTGTAGTACATAAATAATAGATGCATTTTTCCTTTTTGCTTTATTGTAACACATAAATATTATTGCATTTTTTAAAATTTATAAGCTCGTGTTTTAACAATCTTAAGATTATTAAAACACTTTAATAGGGGAGGATTGTTATAGCCCACTTTCATAATTCATATAATTTTACCTTTTACCACATGTTAATTTAAATTACATCATCTTGCTTAATTTTTCCTTTAAAAACAAGTTATCTTAAATAGCACATTGCCAAATTTTATCAAACTTAATTTAATACTTTTCTTGTAAATATCACTAGAGCGGAACGCCATTAGCCTTTAACCTCTTATCTTTATTTGCGAAAAACAGCAAACACGTAATGCGCAAATTATTATAAAAAGCAAAGAATGATTAAGCGAGATGACACTCTATTATCATAATTACACTGTAACTTAGTTTATATAATCATCGAATCATCCTGTACATTTTCTTTAATAAAACTACAAGTTTTACTGTCCAAGTGATTTTTTATTCAACAAGGGAAGAAAAACTGCTTACTACAAAAGAATCTCAATACTACGTCTTAAACCAAAGTTTTTTGTTGAGGTGATTTTCCTTATCAATAATGGGAATAATTTTTATGTAAGGTAAATTTCAATAAAATAACTGTTGGAAAGTAAAGGGAAGTATTTTGATATATTTTAAATGGAAAAAATCTATAAGGGAAAACAAAGAATACAATAAAAACAATAAAACAAACATTAACATTTGTTTATGTACCTACTCAAAATTAAAAACATCAAAGTTTTTCGGTTTAGTTTAGTTAGTTTAAAAAGGCATATTATAAATCAATAAATGAATTGAATTACCTTTTTAGATATTACTTATTCGAAATCTTAATAATTCTTGATGTTTATAGTTAAATATTATTTTAAAAAACAATGTTTATGTTTATATTGTAGTGACAGTTCTCATTAGTAACTTTCAGTTTACTCATAAATCCAGCTTAATCCATTGTTGCCGGTGCAATTTTCAGATGTTGGAAATGTCATATCAGTAAATATTTATATTTAATTCGACGTTGCCTATATTAACACAAAAGCAAATATTTTCAAATATTTTTATTAGAACTGCGCAGTGATTCCCTGAATCTTTTTTTTACAATGTGGCAATTTGTTTACGTTTTTCCAAAACAATAACAAAAAGATCTATTTTCAACACAAGCTGCCTACAAACTGACGCTTATGCTAATTCTAGTAGTGGGAATTCGTTGACCGGAAGTCACCGGAAAATTAGGAATATGCAAAAGCTCTCCTCTTTCCATACCGTTTACCTATTCAAGTCTAATATGGGCATATGTCTAATATTCTGGAAGCTAGTGCTTCTCTAATGGATTTATTTATACCCGACAGGTATTATTTATTTAACTATACATGACTATAAATTTAAGTTTCATAATAATTCCAAGTTAGTCATAAGGCAATGTTAATAAAATTTAACTTGACGTTAGTAACATTTCAATTTTAAATGCTTTGATCATAGTTTTTTTGTGTAGGGCATTTTAGCCGTAGTGCATTCTAAAACATCGTTTGTAAACAGTGGAAAGGTAAAAATCAGGACTTCCTAATAAATATAATATAGAGTTTTACCTTTAAAATCAGCCTGTTGTCGCTTCTTGTCTTGAATAATTTCACCAACAGTTACTCTTAAAGACATAAGACATTCGGCAAGTTTTCGACCTTTTGGAAACAAACGCAACCACCATTTAATAGGAGTTACTGGATCAGTAAGCTTGGCATACATTAATTCTTGCATTCTAAAAATAGTTATTAAAAAATATTTGTCGGGAATTATTTTTTTATGGGTAATTAAAAATATGAGTATCTAGACAATCATTTATTATTAGCCCTTATATTAAATGCTTTTTATTATTAAACAAAAGAAAATTATTTACAAATCGGGTACAAGTCTGTCATTTTCTTTAGAAGTGTTATACGATTTTGAAATTTTAGTGTGATGTATGGTTGGATAGGATGCAGATATATAATGTTTTAGTTTTTATGTGACACTTCCGGTGTTATCGAAAATGCTTATAACTTTTTTATTTTTAATGAAAGACCGTGTATATTTTTTTTAATAAATTCTAAAAGCAAGTCTAAGCAAATACATGTACCAACACGCAATAAAAGGGGTTCAAAAATATCATGTTATACGCAGTTTTTTTCGATTTGTTAAATAACAAATGTTGAAAGTGAAGAACTTCAATAATTTAAATGGAAAGCACGACCTTGAGCCAGAATTTACGTGAGAATTAGTCTCGCGCGTTTCTCGTGCTGCCAGGATACTAAAGTTAGTTCTCAAAATTATACATGGGGCAAATGGAAAGTGTTACGTTCAAGTACTGCTTTTTTCTACAGGGTGTCTTAGAAAAGTGTATAGTAAAATTAAAATGTCTGTGCGATATTGTTCTTTAGACAATTGTATTTTAGTGCATGGTAGTGGTTTGGGATTTTTAAGATGTTTAAATCAAAAATGTATGTATTAGACCGCTTGTTAACTTAAAACGATTACAAAATAAAAACAAACACTTGATCTTAAAACAATAAAAATATGTTTCGTAATGTAAGGAAATTTATTCTGTTACAGAACGGCATTATTAAGCCATTAGACAGTCCGTAAAACTCTTCTATTGTCATGATGCCCAAAAAGATGGGTCGTACAAATTTTGTGTGGACTTACAACGGGTTATTACAGCCGACCGCAAAGATGTAATTCTAGACAAATTAAGAAAATGTCGATTTTTCCAAGGATTTTAACACCCTCTAGCTCAAAAGTTAAGAAGTCTAGGACATAGCTTTATTTAAACTTTTCTCCTTAAAATAACCTAAAGATTAACACCTTTAAAGATCAGCATCTTATTCTGTAACACCCTGTATATATCTAGCTTCGATCCCAAATACGGATACTGGCAAATTTCTTTACCTATACTCCGCACCGGTCACTTGACATGATATGGATTACTAGGGCTGGCAAAAACCGGAAAAAAAACCGGTTAACCGGTTAAAAAAAAACGGTTTCGGTTAAAACCGGTTAAACGAATATTTAAAAACCGGTATTAAAAACCGGTTTTAAAAAGCGGTATTAAAAACCAGTTTTTAAAACCGAAAACGGTTTTCAAAACCGATACACTGAAATCGGTTTTTAAAACCGAAAACGGTCTTTAAAACCGAAAACCGAAAACGTTTCTCAAAGCCGAAAAAGGCTTTTCTAAACCACAGTTAACAGAAAATCGGAAAGTAATTATTCTCTATTATTCGTTTTTGCGTTGAATACGGATTTGCCCATGAGCTGTGGTGTTAAGTAATAATCATTATTCATCCTAGAATATTTTTAAAAGTAATTGGTTAACTATAAGTAAGAATAAAAATATAACATCCCTGTTAATAAAATGCAAGATTCTAAAAGGTGATGTAAAAATTCCACACATACATACATAATTTATTTTCTCTTTCTTTATTTAAAATTGGTATTCTATTTTCGGTGTTTTTTCTTGGTTTATTGGTTAATAAAAAACAGAAAAGGAGAAGTGGTGATTTTTAAATTTTAATTTAGTGTATTATTATAGTAAGTTGTAGTTTTTAGGACATATTTGTTATATACGTCGTGCCACTAAGCAAGCTCGATTAGTCATCCTATCCGGAATGTTTTTTTTGTCTAATTTTGACCTGCTATTGTTCAACACACTGCAAGTAGCGAGCTGGCACGACGTATATTATAAGAAACATTGTATTAAATCTGTCAACATGGGATTTCTGGATGACCGCAAAAATATAGTGCTGCCGACATGCTATTGAGATTACCGAATTTAATCGGAAGAATTCCGATATATTAAAGTTTTGAATTATGTATATTCACTGTCATCAAACAATTTAGCATCTGGGCCCCGAATTTCGACTTAAAGAGTAGACATTTCTGATGAAAAGATGTTTTGTTTGCCTCCAGGGCCGTTCCTAGGGTTCCTTGCGCCGTGGTGCAAAAATTATTAGCCGCCCCTACAAGAACATACCTACATTGCTTTTCTTTCTTCGTGAATTATTTTCAAATTACACTGTTTTCCATTCCTGACAATACAGTATGTCCCAGGATAGGTGTTACAAGAGGATAAATAGACCAAAAATTTTTGAATTTTAGAACAAAATTTTGGGAAAACTGGTCGAATGGTTCGAAACTAATAAATATAAAATTTTACTCCAATTGGTATTACACAGGGCGAGTTATAACTAAAAATTAGAAAAATGCCCAGGAACTAACTACTTTTATTTTTAAAAATAACAAAATTGTAAAAGTAAATGTTGTAGAGGATTAAATTTTGTGTTAAAATTTAAAGTTAAAACATGACAATAAACAAAATGTAAGTGTCAAATTTTTTAAATTATTCATTACAACTTAAATAATGGAAAAACGGGAGCAAAATTTAAAGGGAATTTAATAATTTTAAATATATATATTTTTTAAATTCAATGCCTAAAGACAAGTATTTTAAAAAATATTAATGCATAATTGACAAAAAAATATTTTTTTACTTTTATTCCTCAACTTTAAATTTTGACATAAAATTTAATTCTTTACAACTTTTACTTATAGAATTTTTTTCCTATTTTTAAAAATAAAGGTATTTTACTCTTGGTTATTTCTAGTTATAACTCGCCCTGTATATTACCTATTGGAGTAAAATTTTGTATTTATTAGTTTTGGACCTTGCGACCAGTTTTCCCAAAAGGATGTTTAACAATTCCAAAATGTTTGGTCCATTTGTCCTCTTGTAACACCTATCCTGTGACACACTGTATATTGCATAAAATACTACCCTTCATTTCTTAACTTTCAGCCCATTTTATGTCACAATTTTCCGCCCCCGCAGCTTTGCGCCCTGGTGCCTTGCACCACCCAATAGGCACGGCCCTGTTTGCCTCTTTCTATTACATTTACATCTGAAGTAGACAATTTGATAAGAGAGGAAAGAAACTCTTTCCTTTTGAAATTTTTACTCCCTAATCGAGAATCGTGCCCCACAGCTTGGAACTGTATTTTAGTTAGCGACATCTATTGATATACATTTAAATCATGAAAGAAAAAGCAAATACGGATTCTATAAAATACCTATAATTTGTTTGGTAGCTCCCAGCTTGAATTCTTACTTTTTATTCCTGTGTCGACAAGAAGCAAACAAAGAAGTATAGTTTAGGACTTTAGGATATACCTCCGAGTTATTTTTGTAATAAAATGAGTGAATGTTGGAATATCCTTCAAAAAAAAAACGAAAACAAACTTTTTGTAACATGTTTATTGTGCAAGAGTAAATTAAAATGCAGAAATAGCACATCCAATATGTGGAATCATTTAAAAAGTCGACATGTACATATTGGAGCAAAATTAAGGCAGAATAGAGAAATGTAAGTAATAGTTATAATGTAACATGTTTATTTACAAATTTAAAATTTATTATAAGTATTATTCATAAAAACATATTTTTGTCGAAATAGTAGCAATATACTTATTAAAGTTTTTTAAAGAAAACTCTGGTAAAAATAGTTCGTGGCTATTGCGATCAATCTTCACACTACCGATTGGTTTTCAGATTTTGGCCATTTTTACAACTTTTTATAACTTGTTTGCTGGTATGGTATAGTTATGAAAAAACTTTAAACTAGTTAATAATTGTGCTGTTTTTGCCGTAGAATAACATGATGTAATTGAAACGATTATTACTAAAAGACCTTAAGTCATATTTTGCCTATATTAAGATTTGTGCTTTTTAAACCTTTTCGCAAATATGTATTTTTCAGAAATTTAAAATTATTTTAAGGCAAAACAATATATTTTTACCAACTTCGTTTCGTTTGTTACAAAATTTGAATATTATATTTTATTAGCAAATATTACATATTAACCCTTAACTACTGACAGGGGGTCTGGCAGACTCCGCTACATAGATTTCTTACTGGTACTCCCACCACCAATTTTTCTAGCGTCTGTCGCGCTCAGTACCTTCCGCATTTTTAGTTGCCTGCGGCGTGTTAAAGTGGCTGTATCGTAGAATTTTATTTGCTCCAGCAAGTTAGTAGTTACCTGCGGCACGTGTAGTTGTACACGATAGTAATCCCAAGACATTCTTTTGTCAATTGTTTACTGTCCCAATGTGTGAACTTATGATAACGTGGACAAACAAAAATTAGGTTCCATGCGCACAAAATATAAAAGGCAAAATAAACCAGAACTTGCAGATATTGGTGTCAGGGAATTAGAGGCATTTTTGGGTTTATTGTTATTTACTGCGACTTTCAAATCCAACGATGAAGACATCAGAAGTATTTTTGCGACCGATGGTTCCGGCAGAGATATATTTCGAGCAGTAATGTCTAAAGAGCGTTTTTTGGTACTATTAACTGCTTTACGATTTGACAATTCGGATGACAGGAAAGAAAGAAAAAGGAAAACCCAGCAGCTGCTATTAGTGAATTGTTTGATATGTTTATTGAAAACGCTAAAAAATCCTATACGATAGGTACGAACGCTTGCATAGATGAGATGTTGGTGGGATTTCGAGGCAGACGTAAATTCAAAATGTACATTCCTTCCAAACCAGAAAAGTATGGCATAAAAATAATGGCACTAACAGATGCAAGAACCCAATATTTATACAACGCCTATATTTACTCGGGCAAAGATAGTGACCGTCGTGGGTTGACAAAGGAAGAGAAAAAGTTTAGTAAACCAACTCAATCAGTAATAAGGCTTGCTAAATGTTTGTATAATTCAAATAGAAATAAAACCGCCGACAACTGGTTTTCATCTGTAGAGCTTGCTAAGCACCTATTTGCAAATAAATTGACATTTGTGGGGACCCTTAGAAAAAATAAAAAGGGGATTCCCCCTGAGCTTCTTCCTAGGAAAGATCGCAAGCAAGGTGATACACTTTACGGATTTACAAAAATATTACCATCCTTTCACACACTCTTAAAAAAAATAAAGCAGTTATTATTTTATCAACTATGCACTATCGCAAAGCAACTGACAAAGAAACAGGAAGAACTGAAATAAATGCCTTTTATAACTGTACAAAAGGAGGAGTAGATGCCATGGATGAGAAATGTGCTAAATATACGTATAGTCGCCGAACTCGAAGATGGCCAATGGCAATTTTTTATAAACTGGTGGATATTTGCAGTGTAAACTCTTTTATAATGTACTCTTCCTTTCCTAATAATGATATGTCACGTTTTATTTTTATTAAAACTTTAGCATCCCAGTTAATACAAAATCATCTACAAGACCGACTAGAAAATCC